>JAHWFP010212658.1:50943-78149 GCA_023313725.1 Lithobius niger | reverse complement strand
CCCCCACCCCATCATTAACCTTTTTTTCCGCCCATACTATTTTTCGTCCTCTCCTGTCTGTTCTCCATAGTGTTTTGTCTTACTCCATTTTCCATTTTACTTTATTTCTTCTGCAGTTCTCTTGTTTCCTCCCCCCTCCCCCGCAGATTTTTAACAGATTTTAGATACTATGTAGTTTCTTCTCTTTTTCGTCACTGTATTAATTTGAATGGAGCCCAAATCCGAATAAATTGACTGTTACATTTTTTTTTATATTTTAAAATATTTAAAATATAGATTATACTCTCTACAATTCAGGTGCAAATTTTAAAATTTTTGTTTAGACTACTGATACTGTTTTTTTTTTTAATAAATATTGAAGCAAACCTATTTCTGACGCCTTTTGTTAAGTCCAAAAGGCAAGGGTAATAAGGCTCGCATGTGTTTATGCATCACCAATCGAGTTCATTTGGCTTTTCGTCTTGTTATTACTGTTTAAACTTCTCAGAAATAGAAAATAAATTTTCACTCCAGCTCTAATTATTATATCAAAATGTCTATTAAACTTTAGCAGGAATAACCACCAAAATACTGAAATAAATGTCCCAGTCTTTTCCAGGTTTTCCATGTTCTGCATGTTGGTGGGAACCGTGATAAGGCCAAATTTATCGCTTTCTTTACAATGGTGACGTCATTTGTGTTCTTTGAACCATTGTTGAAGCTTAGCTGTTCGAAAGAGAGGGAACCTCCCTCTAATACGCATTATTTACATCCATTGTTGTAGCGGGAAAGAGGAACGTTAGGAATGTTAGCGACTGTACGTATAATTTCTACGTCGTTTCCCTCGTACACGACCCATCCCATTTTTTGAAGATATGATTAAATGTTTCTTGTTTACATAACGCGGGAGATTTTGTAATATTGAAAAGAAATGAAAATAAAGGTCAACAGTTGATTTCACATGTAAAGAATTAATATTTGATTTAGAAAGAGGCATTACTAGTGACACGGCTAGCAAAACAAAAAGAATGCTTAAAAGTTACAATATGAACCGTAGTTGTATCAAGCATATTCTTTAGTTTTCTGGTTGATTTTGTGTATTAACAAGTTATTAATAAACTCGGTGTTTTATTTTCAGGGCATGAATTGCTACAGTTACCCCGTCACCATTCCGGTATATATCACTGAATAATGTACGTCACGATATCTCGTCTACCACTTTCACCCAGCCAAATCTGCAATGTCGTTATATTCACAGCAATTTGGTGAAACATGCAGGTATTAAGCATTTGATGGGCATAGAAAAAAAAGACCTACACTTTCCAAAAAAAAAATAAAAAGGTGGGGATTGGATCACAAATTGTATTCTTAGCCTATTAAGTATGACTTTCAATAAACCGATTGTCATTGCCGCCGACTGTACCATAATTAGAATGACAATAAAAACTACATATTTGCCATCCCAATTATTAAGAGCACACCTCTTAGCAAGAATTTTCATTCTATTATGGTTTACTGCTTTCCGTAAGATTACACTAAAACAGCAATTCCAAAGCAATTGGAATTTTTGGTACCGTTACTACTTTAAAATTATTGCACCATGGGCAACTTCATAATTACCTCCCGGCAGAAATCAAACTTGCCATTTTGTGTCAGCTGAAACCACCAATACGCAAATTAGCCGCTTCAATTAATCAGTGATACATAAAAAAAAAAAAATTCCACTATAAAAACTGTCGACACAGTTCGTTGCAACATTTAAAATTGGCAATGCTACATTTCTAAGCAAAACGAATGTACTTAAAATTACTTGATAGAGATTAAAAACCAGCAGACGATGGTGGCCGACAAAGACGAAACTGCTTCTTCTTCCACAAGCGTTATGATGACGTCAGCTTGTTCCAGTCGGCAACAATCAACATTATGACTTGCGCCGATTGTTATTCGTGAACCACATTATTTATGCAATACGCCATTGATAAACATCAGTCGTCACCAGTCTGGATACGCTAACCTGATTTATATCAGTAAACAATTCCAGCTTCATGCCGTGATTCAAACTAACCTTGTGAGTGAGAGAAACGAAACAACATCAGCGTTTGGTAGCCAGTACGCTCAAAATTGCGATTGAAAAAACTTAAGCCTGTGAAACAAGCACAAACAATAAACCACGACCGTGCCACTTTGACTCAACTAACGGCAAATTGGCTATTGGCAAAAATCTCGAAATTATTAATGACAACATCAATAGATAGAAAATACCTCCGGAGAAAGCAGGTAAAGATGATGAATAGACCGTGAAATTCTTTGTGCATTTATAAGCCTGTGCAAGTTCTGACCGTGTTAATTTCACTGGGGTAACGGCTAATTGGGCCACGGCGAATGTAAAATTATGAAAGAGCAAATTTATAAATATAAGATTTCTCCAGGCAGAAAAGGTAGAGGGGACGATTAAACCGTCTGATCCTTCGTTTGTTCGCAGTCCTATGAAATGTGATATCCACCCAAAACCAAAACTTGTATAAGAGAAGCCGCCAAGTTTCAAAAAAAGAGTCGGCCTTTCAAAGTATAGTAATATCACTCAACCAGGGAAAGGCCGCCAAGGTTAATCCTGTTAGCCAAGTTAATCGCACCTAATAATACTTTGGGCGTTAAATGAAAGTTTGAATATTGCTACCGTCAGTAGCAACGTTCTAGTTTTCATTAACTTTCGTACTATTAGTAGGTGCGATTAACTTGGCTAACAGGAATAACCTTGGCGGCTTTCCCTGGTTGAATGACATCACTACTTTGAAATGCCAACTCTTTTTTGAAACTTGACAACCTCTCTTATACCAGTCTTGGTTTTGGGTGGATGTATTGTTACCGAGTAGAAGAGGGATCCATTCCGAAACGTGATCCATGCGATTGTAACAATACAAAAACTACCGTAACTTTAGAAACGTATTACTTTAGACCATGTAAATTTCGAACAAGGCTTCGGGCCACGATTGTGGAATCACCGGAAAATTAGTTCATAGTTCGAACACTTTTATCTCCTAGAACGCACTGCCCACGCAATTTCTCAGTAGGCCTAGTAGAAATTCGGAAAAATATCCGTTTTATCGACACTTTTCTCCAATTTGTAACACAACTATTTCGAGAGGGCAGACATTTTGTCTCTGTGGTCATGGAGATGCGTCGTTTGTTTTACCGAATCTTCCTCCTCTTGCCTCATCCGATCTTTTATTATAGATGGAAAAGTACTTTGATCCTTAATGAGTTGGATATTTTCGTTTTCTTTTTTGCGCTATGAATTCACCAGTAACTCCGACCAACACCATACAAACGGCTATCCTCTTATAAACTGTTTAAAAATAATAACGCAAAAGACGTTCTTGAACGCAATTTTAGGCGACGTTATTATGAACTGCCATAAAACTTGAATAAGACCTTAATGATGAATGGTTTAAAATTTATAAGGAAAAAAAAATATTTTTCGATGCCCTTTTAGAGCAATTTTGGATCGCCACAAAACTTGAATGTGTTAGGTATTGTTCTTAATGTACAATGTTTAAAAATACAATGTTTTTAAGGGCTTTTGGCAGTTACAAACGTATTATGTTTGTCCAGGGTTAGGAGTCTGGAGTTCAAGCAATTCCATGGCGCCAGTTTGTTGCATACTGACATTAATTCATATGGCAGGTTGGTTATCAGTGATCTCGACAGTGAAGAGTTAGCATAGTGGTCAAGTGCAATGGTAGCCCAATACAAAGACTGCGTTCGATTCCCAGGCTTATGAAGACAAGTGAATGTTTTCGTCGTTATTGCTGTTCACTTGTCATCCTCAGCTGTACACAATGAAGAAAACGAATGAAACAACGAACACAAATGAAACACACGCACGATCACTGCAAAACACCATGCTCGAAAAAAATAATGGTCCTAGTTATAATGGTCCTAGTTATAATGATCCTCGGAAATAACTAACAATTAAATAAAGAAATGTCACTATATATTATACACATTGGCGTGCACAAAGGAAAGGCCGTGGGGCATTGTGCCTGCCTTTTTCACATAATGCCCTTTTTGTAAAAAGAAAAATGGTTTTGATGCCGACATTTGCTGGTGTGGCAGTCTAAAAATGCCTAAAAATCCGAAAAAGGTCCTCACAAACAAATGCTGTGTTCCTTCACTAAAAGTTGCCCCTGCATTCTCGTCGTGGGCTGTGCGCGCCACTGATTATACAAGAGCAAAAAAAGGAAACACTACAGCACAACAGCGGAAATCGTACACTTTTTTTTTTATAAAATTAATTTCTTTGCGTCTTAAGTCAGCGGAAGCAACTTGAATGGCTGAATCGGCTTAATTTTTAACATTACCAGACTTTTAGAAAAGAAGACATATCTGGTAAAGGGAGGTGCCTCATTGCGATCCATTTTGTTAACTTTGTGTGTTCCTGTCTCTCCCAGCGCCCTTGAAGTGTGGGTGTATAAATTTTTTTTGTTGGGTTTGCAAAAGATTTGATGCAAATCTTTTGCGTTGGCTGGGGGGATCAAGTGGGGTTTTTATTGTCATCTTGTGAGGCTGTGGGTATGATCAATCCCGTTTTCCGCTTGGACTCTGGCTTTCTGAGTGATTTTGGGATGGTTTGCCGCTTCATTCTTGCGTGATGCCTTTGTTTTTTTGCACCCATTCTTCGGTCGGGGCTTGTCCTCAATTGGCCTTGGATGGATTTTAACGTTTTATGTGTTTTACGGAAACTTTTTTAATGTGTCCAGCTGTTTCAATACTAAAAAGAAAAAAAATGTGTAACTTCTATTCATGTGAAGTTGCTTCTTCATGTTTTGTAAAATATTTCTGTTCCTGTTATGTAAATTTAGGTTTGAATAATATCTCTGTAATGTGTGGTGCAGTTGCAACCCGGACCACTGCACTGTGACTGAGGTTGGCGCCAATGACCAAGCTGTCGACGCGCCATTAAGCCTCATCTCCCCCCCCCCCCCTCTTTCCGTTGTGTGATTTGGAGGCAGAAGCACGTCTCCCGCAATTTGTCCTGGTGGTGGCTTCCCGTCTAAAGTTTTGTGTGGATTTTTCACATTTCTGGAGGTCAATTCTTATGGACTGAGGTGAGCAAAGCTTCTTGTGTATACTCAGCCCATTTGTTAACGAAAAGCCAAATAATGCAGTCCGTAATGACAAAACAAATAACGTGGATAGGATGTGTGGAAATTTTTTTTTAAAGAAGGCTTGGTGAGGCGAAAAGTGGAAGAAACTATCGTAGCCATTTTTAAACTTAGGCCACTTAATTAATTCTTTTGAAAAAGAAAAAGAATTGTGGGAATAGGTATTCACGAAGCTGAGTATTTATCATCGGGGGGGGGGGGAATGAGGCTTAATGGCGCGTCGACAGCTTGGTCATTTATCATGGTTTAATGCACGAGTGCATTGCGTTGGCGATTTTAGAGAAGCCGTGCGTAATTCCTACGAATAGACATTTTAATCATTTAAATCTTTCGTCTTCAGATTTTTATTACCAAAGCAGTAATTGGAGATTCAACTTGCGTGCCGCAATAATCAATGTTGTCAATTTTTCTTCCATGTTTGAGCCAGTGATATTTATTCTGGGTTTCACCGTAACGAAGAGGAAGCCATTTTTGCGTGTTAAGTTAATCCTTCGAAAAAAAATAACCGTTGGTGTTTGCTTGGGACAGTGAACACTGAAGTTCTTGGTTTATGGCTTCATTTTGTAGAAGAATTTGAGGATATTCGTATTCTATTGCGTCAGCCATTTTGAATGCTTTTGAAAGTGGAAAAAATGTTTTCTAGTAGGAGGGGGGGGATGAGGCCTAATGGCGCGTCGACAGCTTGGTCATTAGCGCCAACCTCAGTCACAGTGCAGTGGTCCGGGTTGCCACTGCACCACACATTACAGAGATATTATTCAAACCCCTAATCTAAATCTTGTCATACATCTGTACCTTCTGCAAAAATTGAAAAACACCGGACAGGAGGACAGACTTATCGCCCAATTGACGTACAATGTCATGCGGAAGATGGAAACGACGACGGAAACCATCAAGATGGCAACAATCAACAAGGAAGTGCCGGACCGTAAGTAGCCGCTGACACCAAAAACATTCAGGAGGGTCAACCGCCCGCAAAAGGAAACAGTGAGTAAGTCGAGTGTGACCAATGCGCAAACGGGCCAACACCACCTCCTCACGGCGACTGCGGCGACACGCCGAGTGCCATTCCTCAACAGTGCCTTTAATAGCTCGTAATTTATTGCCGTCCTGTCCATCCCACGAGGCTTGCCAAAAAGCTTGTAACCTCAGACGCAGAGTTGGAAAAGCGTCCGAGGGAACAAGGCTAAGATCCCTTCCGACAGGGCCAGAAAGGGCCCCCTTTGCTGCAGAATCCGCTTGATCATTTCCACCTATCCCAACATGGCCCGGGATCCAGCAGAAAAGCACGGTTTTCCGCTGGCCAGGCAAGCGGGAAAGCAAAGCTTGGACACGTTGTGTCAAGGGGTTCCGAGGATTGTAAGTTGCCAAGGACTCCAGGGCACTCATGGAATCGCTAAAGATAATGAAATGCGTGCCCTGAAGGCCAAGGATCCATTCCACCGCCAAACCGAGAGCCAAAAGCTCTGCAGAAATCACAGAATAGCCTGATGGAAGGCGATGGGCAACCGTCACTCCCTTACAAACACAAGCACAAGCCACGCCAGCGTCTGACTTCGATCCATCAGTAAACAGCCGCTGATAACCGGCGCACTGAGAACACAGCCGCCGGAACTCCTGTAAGTACCCTGCTGGTAGAGTGGAACCCTTCGGGAGGGACGCCAGAGCGAAAATGAAAATGCCACTTGGGACAAGCCAAGGGGCTACTGGCATCCCCCCAAGCCTCAAGACGCTGGGCATTTCAAAGGCTATCTCCTGACAGGACTGCTGGAGCCTATCGCGGAAATCACCCGACTCGCAAGTCTGGCCCAAAAACCATGGACCAAGCAAGGACTGGATTCCACAGCACGTAAACGCACAGCATACTGAATGGCCAGCTTCTGCCGACGAATGGCTAAAGGTGGCTCCGAGGCCTCAGCATAGAGGCTGACCACTGGAGAAGTTCGAAATGCCCATTCGCCACACGCAGGCCACTGTGATGCACAGTGTCCAACACCTGGAGAGTCGAGTCACTAGCCGAACCATACACCATGCACGCATAATCAAATTTGCTGCGGACAAGGGCTCTGCAGAGGCGCAACATGGCAGTGCGATCGGCACCCCATGAAGTGCCCGACAGACGCCGCAAGATGTTAAATGCCCTCAAAGACTTGTCTTTAAGTTGGCGCAAGTGTGGAAGCCAAGATAACTTGGAA
Source organism: Lithobius niger (assembly GCA_023313725.1). Taxonomy (NCBI): domain Eukaryota; kingdom Metazoa; phylum Arthropoda; class Chilopoda; order Lithobiomorpha; family Lithobiidae; genus Lithobius; species Lithobius niger. The sequence goes on along the minus strand of JAHWFP010212658.1, from coordinate 70,810 downwards.
TCGAGCACCAGACACAGGAAACGTGCCTGTGGGACAACAGGAATCTGCGCCTGCCCCAAGTACAGGCAAGGATCTGGGTACAGTGTTCGTTAGCGGCAAAAGTGAATGCACACAGTCTTGTCCGGAGAAAACCGGAAACCATTACTGACCGCCCAGGTCTGGACTTTGTTAATCGCCAGCTGTAGCTGCCGCTCGCAGGTCTGCATGCGAGCTGCCCAAAAGCGCAGGCCGAAGTCATCGACAAACAACGACTGGGGAACAGCAGCTTGCTGAGCAATGGGGTTGATCCCAATAGCAAACAAGATGACACTACGAACACCTCCTTGAGGCACGCCATTCTCCAACACAAACGGGCGGGAAAGAGTCGCCGCGACACGAACACGAAAAAAACGGCCTGAGAGGTAAGCGGAAAGCAACAGTGGCATCTGTCCCCTCAAGCCACAGTTATAGAGATTACGGAGAATCCCATAACGCCAGGTCGTATCATAAGCCTTCTCCAAGTCAAAGAAAACCTGAACCAGATGTTGACGCAGGCGAAAAGCCTCCCTCACATCCGATTCAAGGGCAACCAGATGATCGATGGTTGACCGAAAACGTCGAAAGCCACACTGGGACGCAGATAAGAATCCGCGTGATTCCAGCACCCAGACCAACCTCTCACTGACCATCCGTTCCATAAGTTTACAGACACAGCTAGTCAGAGCGATTGGGCGATAACTGGAAGGAGCAGTAGGGTCTTTGCCCGGTTTCACAATCGGGATGACCACTGCTGTCCTCCACGCTGCCGGAACAGAGCCTTCTGCCCACACACGGTTGAACATCTCCAGCAAGAACTGCTGGGAGGTAAGAGGCAGATGTTTCAACAGCTGATAGTGAACATCATCAGGCCCTGGGGCGGAGTCATGCGACTTGGACAAAGCTGAAACAAATTCCTGCCTGGTGAACGGTAAATTGTACTCCTCTAGCCCATCGGAGCGAAAGTCTAGAGAGTGAGCCTCTTCTCTACGCTTTATTCTGAGGAAACCAGGATCATAATGGTTATCACTCGAGACCCGCGCTAACGCAGACGCAAGACAGTCGGCGATATCCGGCACACAAGAGATCACGAAATTCGCCACCTTCAGCTGTGAAACCGGGGAAGACACGTTCCTCCCCGAGATCTGGCGCACCTTCCGCCACACCTGCTGAGAAGGCGTGGAGCGCGTGATCGACGAAACATAAGCTGTCCACGAAGCATGTCTAGCCTCACGGATGACATACCTGGCACGGGCGCGACAGCGCTTAAAGGCTTTAAAGTTGTCAGTAGTCGGGATGACCGTAAATGCACGCAACGCTCGCCGGCGGGCCCGAATAGCCCGCCCGCAAGCAAGCGTCCACCATGGAACAGGAACCCGCCGCGGCTGTGTGGCCGAACGCGGGATAGTAGCATGAGCAGCAGCAAGGACCACATCAGCGAAATGAGTGGAAAGTTCATCCACATCAGAAAAGTCCTCAACCGCACGCTGAAATACAGCAGCCTCAGCAAAGGCTGACCATTCAGCACGTTTAAGCGCCCACCGGGCTGGCCTGGAAGCCACAGAACCCTCTTGTGTCGCGGACAACACAACGGGGAGGAATTCTAGTAGGAATTCCTGACTTATGATATTGTGAACAAAACACAGCCATTTATCGGCTTTTGATTATTTATTGAGAACATAATTTTAACTGTAAAATAGTTCTTCAACATTTTATTATAATTGAATTAGAAGCATTTCGGACTTGAGCCGTATTATTTTATGCTGATGTTTTATTTTATGTACTTTTATTCCAGGGGTAGTTTAATTGAGATCGCTTAATTGAAAATCCCCCCCCCACCCGTGATTAAAACCACCGGACCTTTCCCCATCGTAGTCCAAAGCGGTTGCTAAAGGGAGAATCACTCCTAGACGTGTAGACGGTGCCATATACGATTTTCATCTGATATGCTATGAGGTTGAGTTTACTGTTCCTGACTAGACTTATGTACTTGAAGCTGGCTTGTAGGTATAGGCTTTGAGCAGTGGTGTGAAACAACGAAGAGGGAGAAAAAAAACCACACACTTCTACGTAACAGTGGAAGATGCGTTGCGGTGTGCTTTTCCCAAACTCCTAGATCTATTGTAATGCTGTTTTTTTTTTGCGTTTCGTGGTCGTTATGATCTTCGAGCCTACCGACACCTTCATAATAACAATACTAAAAAAATTAATAATAGGAAAGCTTCGCAAGTCATGTTTGTTCAACCAATAGTAATTTACAGTATTTTGTAACCAAGGCTAAATACGAGTAAACTAATTCTTTAATCTTTACAACGAGAGGAATGAAAGGTGCACTAATGAATGAATATCGTGAAAATAATTATATTTTAGTGGTTACATAAATTAGACGAATTCGCTTATTTGAAAAAAATAATTATTTTAAAAATAACGGCTCAGGTAGGTCGAATCTCATCGGTCTCCGTTCGCCTCAGTGATAGTAATATTGACTTCACTGCAAACAGGGCAACGCACTGGTGCATTAAATTGCATCAAAACGATGACGTAGGTAATAATGGTTCCCACGATCTGCAACACAGAAAATATGCCCTGAGACGATGTTCCTATTAAAATTTTAGTTTCTAAAATTTGACTTACTTACTGTAGTAAATGTTCCCATATGGACCCGAAACAAGTTTCCAACAGCAGTTATTTCCAATGGGTTTTGAATTAACTTATTGGACAAAATTACAATCTGTAACGGGGAAAAACACATTAATTAAATTTGACTATGATGAATATTCTAGTTAATGCAACGTGAGTATATGAGAAAGGATTTCACAAGTGGCGTTGAGCAATACACGCAGCCGGACAAAACACGACTAAATTTGAATTTTGTGGGACGGTTTATCTGCTTGTCTATGTTTGTGTTTTTCTGTTTGGGAAAGAATACGTTTGCAATTATGTTATAATCTGATTCAAATTTCATGACAAGAAAGCTTAGGTACAGCAAATTCACGTTTTCAGATACGAAATTCTCACCTCAAATACTTTCATATACGAGTTTACCACCAAAACTGATACTTTCAAGTTTAAATATTAGATTACACTGGACAACTCATGTGATAGTCGATTTCTGATAGTCGAAGTAAACAATGTCCGTATCTACACTGATGTCTAAAGCACTAGACCCAAAATCAAGTGTATGTAGAAGCTGGTGTGTCACGGAGCGTACTGGCCTAAAACCAAATTGGTCTGACTTTATCTAGCTATATTTGTCCAAAAAGCCAGCATACCTTTAAGAATAATACATTCCATGATTCTGCACAGAACTTTTGTGAAAGAAATCGGACGATAGTTTTTTACACAAGCCGTGTCTCCCTTTTCATAGATGGGATTACACGTGCTATGTGCCAAATTTTCGGTCGAATACCTTAATGAAGCAATATGGTCAAAAAATCAGCACTCTGACAAGCGGGTAGCAGATTTCATTGGTAATTTGTTTATAAAATAAAGCGGAATATCCTTCAGGACCTACTACGTGACTAGGTTGTAGATCAAATAAGGACTTCGATAAAGAACGTTGGGAAAGAGAAATCGAATTTCAGTTAACATTTTGCAGATTTTCATTGAATGTTTGGGGACATTCTTGCTATCATCGTCATTCCCATTCGAAACAAATATCTGATTGGAAATATCATCTTTTTGTTCAACTCAACAATGGCGTTAACATCTGACCTCAATGGAAGTAGTGTCCAGGACGTGCAAGTTTTTTGTCCATACAACCGAAATAGAGCGATGATGTTTCCCTTTGCGATAATCTCTGATTCGCGTAATGAGCGCCACTTTCCAACTGAGTCAATATAATTACTTTGGTTGTTAGTTTTTTTTTCACATGCTTAACTTTTTGTGGCAAAATTTGATAATACTGTGAGGTAAGCGTTGCACTAAGATTTGCCAGCAGATTTAGAGCCACACTTTTTGCAACCCAGTTGTTGATAATCTTCACGGAGCTACCAGCGTAAAACTGTGACTGAAGAGGTTATCATTCCATGTCAACATTTGCCAAGAATAAGCAAAGCTGAACAACAATTATTTTTCTGGCAATAGAAGTTGCTGGGTTTATCATTCGGCATTGCACGTGCAAATAAACCATGCAATGGACACTTGTGCTGAGATGATCACCCACAGACACACCGAACATCAACCAATCGTCAGACGAAAACATCAGATCGAGAATGCTTTCACCGTATGTTGGTTCCATAATATGTTAATGCAGACTAATTGGAACGATTTTCTCATGAAAGGAGCAGTGGTGGAAATCTGTCGCTGTCAAAGTTTTACAATCTGCAGTCAATAAATTGAAATTCCCTAATATATTATTAGAGGAGAATGACGTGACTGCCTTGGTAAAAAAGGACGTACATGCGCTCTATGAAGATTTCGTCATAACTGTCAGGAAGATAGCATAGAATAAAGTTTAGTTTTTGCTTTGGTAACAAGACTAACAATGCCTAAATTTCAAATGAGCCACGATCACAAACCACATCCAATCTGTGAAGGTAGAAAACAGCGAGACAGCCACCCCTGGATGGTCTGTCAAGTCTCAAAATTTTACACGGAAATGAGATGATCACCATACGGTCAGTCAGACTAGGGTTCAGCCAAGTAGCCACTCAAAAAAATTATATCAATCGTATACACCTAGCGCCAATAGTGATCAAAGGCTGAAAAACAGAGGCTATGTCCAAAACTGTGTCCAAAAACAGGTTTTCGGAATGAACCGATTGAAATGAAATTTAGTATAATTACTATTTGAATTACGGGTGAACGGTTTATCTACTAGGTTTTGTACCACTAGAGAAAAATTAGAAAATAGTGGCCGAAAATGGCTTAAAACAATTTTTTTTCGCTGCTAATTTCTAAATGTTTAATCAGGTCTACGTCATTTGGTTGCGAATATTCAAAATAGCCTATTCAACTTTTGTGAAATATCAAGCTAGTGACCAAATACAGGTTTATGGCAGTTACGGCCAAATGTGTGAATGATTCAAATGACATTTTGTACGAATACTCTTTGAAATACCGCTAAACGAAGTATGTACTTGACTCATATGAATTACAAATGGTGGCCTAAAACGGCGTTCTTTTTTTTTTTGCTTGTAATATCTAAATCGTTCATCAGATTGAACACAAACTGCTTAAAAATTCATAATCACATGTTCATCAGAAAAATTGTTCTATTCGATTTTCACAAAATCCAAAAGCGTGGAAAACGAGTCCGTAAACATATTTTGGTTTGTAACTTCTCAAACGGCTAATCAAACTGAACAGAAATTCGTTACGAATAACATTCCAAATTAAATTAACCAAAAGAACGATCCTCAAGTATTTTTTTTTCAGACCAATGAAATTTTTTTTTATCCACTTGGATAAGATGGCTGACTAAAATTGAATCCGAAAAAATATTACAAACAAAAAAACTGAACTTTCGTAGGAATATTCTCTAATGGCTGAACTACGTATGCAGCTTATAACTTTTTTCTTTTAATTGGGAATGGTCTTTTTTCATTTAGGAGTGTATAAAAAGGCATACTTAGTGTTGTAACGAGTATAATATACAAATATACAAATACCCTTTTTGCCTTTATGTTTTCGTTGGGCAAAATCTACATTCTGTGTGATGATATAGAAAAGTACATTAAAACGATTATGTTAGTGGAAGTTATTTTCTTTACATGATTTGTTTATTTGCTGCTGGTTTATTTTGTTTTTTGTTTCGTAATATCATGAGTTAGATATAGGGTAGAATTAATGTCTGCATGAGTTTATCCCCGCATGAAGGGGAGCAGAGCAGCAGTGTGTTGGCTCTCTACCAGATTACGCCACTTGTCATCAAGCTTACGTTTGAGTAACTATAATTTGCACAGGAGAAAATTTACTGAGGGATTTTTGTGTCCCTAAGAAGGTTGAACTTGATCGAATATGAAAAATAATTTTTCCCTCTGTCACGGAGTGATTAGAAAATTACAAGTGAAACCCCTGATGCTCTCTAGGTTTGATTATTTGAACTATATAGCCATTCCCTCCCTGCCACGTAATCCCGAACTTCGCAAAAGCTCTCCAACCATTGTTAAGAATGACAAGCGTTAGAAATATACTAAAAGGTGGAAAGTATATTTACCTGAATTCCTTCCATGGTCGACATGTTCTTCATACGAATATTATTAAGGATTTCTGAAGCAACTCTAGCCTGATAACATTTGAACAAAACTTCATGAACAAAAATATTTCTCGATAAAGTTAGTGATGTTTTGTAAAGTGGTTTGATGTAACCTACTAAGAGTGTGCTCTTCTTGCATGTTAAACAAGAATTACAATTTGACGGACTACTATAAAATCAGCCACATTTATTCATTCACACAGTTGTGTTCAGAGTTGCAGTTATTTCAAGACATTCGATGAGGTAAAACTTAACGTTTTACAGTGTCTTTTTTTAACGACTGTTTTTTAATTGCATTCGGAAAATTCCGCACCACTTCGGACTTGTCTACCAAAAGTGTTCATTAAATTATTTGCACCGGACCGTATTGTTGCCCATCGGAATCCTTACCTTTTCGATGTTCTTAATCTCCCACAACATTAATATCGGATTTCATATTGTTATTCCGTATTGTCTTTCCTGTGCAGAGCATTGACAAGCAAATGCTGATTGGTATTCTTTTGTGGCGATTGGCACTGTGTAACATTCGATTAACAACAACACAAGGTTTCTGAATTTTGGACGTAAATTCCAAGTTTATTGCCACTGAAATCCAGAGGTCCTGGATTTCAGAAGTCTTGCAGTCAAGCATCGATCAACCGTTTTAGCTGCAATCTGATCCCAGGGTCGTATTATGGCTATGTCGGCTAACAGTAACCACATGTTCTGGTTGAATCCCATACACCAACTAATGACCATGGCAGTATTTACTCCATCCAATAACAACATAAATCCGGGTGGTGCATTGCACGTTGGTATGTAATCCACCAACAACATGTAATTGTGTTATTACATGTTGTCATGTAATACCACACAATAACAACATAATTCCGGGTAGCACATTTCACGTTGTCATGTAATCTGCCACCAATTATTAATGCATCACCAACATGTAATCCAACATCCAATTCATCACCAACATGTAATCCACCACCAACATATGGTATTACATGTTGTCATGTAATACCGCACAATAACAACATAAATCCGGGTGGTGGATTACATGTTGTCACGGGTGACCAATGACATAATACTTCTGCATATTGACCAATTACCCTAACAATGAGTGGGCTTCATTCCAAATCATTGTCGGGGTGAAGGTTGCATTACTCAACAACTCAAGGCTTACACTACGAAGGGGTACTGGCTCATTATGTTTGCAGTGACTTAGTTCTTCGACATATCGATGTGTTTATCAATCAAGGGCTAGCTTGCATTCCCTCCACTGTCTGATTTCCGCATCATGCTACACAATAGCGAAGAAAAATTAGGAAGTGTGTGCCTCCCCTTTCTACCTCATATTGTCATGTAACGGTTAGGTCTTTAACATCTCAACTCCCCAAGTATTTGCTTAAGAGAGTAAACACCTGCCACTCGCAACATGTACTACCCCTAAGTATTACAGGAAGGAATGAACACATAAGAAACTTAACCAGTTCATTGCCAACAACTACGCTAAGTACAAGGTACGAAGTTTTAAATAGTTTCGTCTGAAAAATGTACTCCTGGCCCAGGTTAAGATTAATAAATATTACATTTCTGTTTCTGTAAAATTAAATTCAAACTAACTTTTTTCTGTCATAACTTTGCATCTTTACACATTTCACAACTTGTTATCTTCAGCCACTTAACCAGCAGCACACAGAAATTGTCAGTATTGCAACGCACCAAAAGGAAAAGGCCCTCATTTTACTTTAACTTGCATCACACAGTTTCACTAAAGTTTGTGAAAAACACTCTACGAACACAATTCTAGCACGTATGCATCCTTACCACTTTCTGGTTCCTTCCTGCTATCAGACTTATACAATTAAGGAATTACATTGTCATTAAAAAAATTTCTTTAGCTATAAAAACTGTATAATACATCATGATAGACTTAGGTTGGGTTCGTTTAAAATTCCTATGTTGTGCAATAAATATGCTTAAAAAATTCTAGCTGCTGTTTGTCAATTATATTTTTACACGTTAATCTTTACATCACCCGTGGGATGCATAATTTTCTATGTGACATGAAAATGTATTTTTACCTCATGAGATTTTGTTGTCCGATATAATGCCAATTGTTTTTACGTCATGGGATTTTTTCCAATGTAACGGGAATTTTGTCTCATAGGAACCCGCATTATTTTAAAACATTGTAAGCTTATCTTGCATATTATTCAATGTCACAGGTTCTACTCTTCCACAAAAAAAAACAGTAAATATTAGGACTAACATCCTCTTAAGTCCTAATTTTGTTATCATTTCCTTCTAGATTTTCAAAACTGCATTGATTTAATATGATTCTGTATCACCAGAAACATTCGCTTAAAAGTATATATACACTTATGTTAGGAAAATGAAACTTGCGAAGTACTCTTTGATGATGTCACAATATTCATGATGGTGCTCAGTTGGCACATGGTTTACGTTTTGTTGTTTAATATTTATTTTAGTAATGAAAGGTAGTGTCAAAGTTTTTCTTCATTTCTTCTAATACCTAAAATTTTACCTAAACACTAAAAATACTCTTTACATGGGTTCTACTCACAGGTATTGAGTAAAAAAAGTAGATGAATAGCTTGTTAAATGGGAGCTATACACTATCTTCTATTCATCATCTTAGTTGATATGACTTATTTCACTAAGCTTATGTGTTGGGGGGCCCGCCCCCTCAATTCTGCACTTGGTATACTGGGACAAGTGATAATAGGTGTATTGACAGGAGGGATAACAGGACAACTTCCGAGATAACTCTCAACTTGTGGTCTGACCGATTCTGCTTTAACATTTCATAATCAATTGTGTGGGATCAGCTTGTATCAAAACTACATTCTCAACAGGTTGCGATAAAAGTAAACAAAAGTTTTCAATTAATATTTGACTACATTCCAGTGGGTAAAGATCTTTCAATAAGATATTTGTTATATTGAGGAGTTTGAAATTTTAGGTAGGCTTGGGCTGACTTTCATGAACTGCCTTAGGTTTGGCTATTTCTGCAAAATCTCATAACGAATCCATCGCTAAATGGGGTATTTATGGAGTTTGAAGATGGAACACTCACAATAGGGGGTTGAGGGTTAATGTTGCATCAAAAGCCAGGTCGTTAGCACCAACCTCAGTCACATTGAAGTGGCCCGGGATCTCACTGCACCACACATTACAGAGATGTTAACCAAAGTCCAAATCTAGGTCTTATCTAATTCTAGAATTCAAATCAAATCTAGAATTCAAATCAAATCTAGAATTCCTTCAAATATTGAAAAAACCAAGAAAGGAGGACAGAATCGTCGCCTAATTGACATATAATAGGGTTGAGGCATACGATGATGTTAGCTGAATACCTGTGTAACTACATAATATATAATGGTGCTTCCCTTGTGAATGTGCAATTCACCGTTAAGAAGTGTAAATACCGAACCAAAGATTTTGACTCGCTGTCTGCATCTCTACCACATTACATTGTTGACTGATTTAAACTTCCACCATTACAATCAAATACAGTAACCTTTGTGTCTTCTATGGGAACAGCTGCTCTAGCCCAGTCTGTAGCAAGTGCAATGTTGACTCTTAATGAGCATAGATCCTTGTCCTTACCACCGATATTTTTCATTTGGAAGAATGATTTGTTATCTGGTACATGTGGCTTTCCTGCGCCAAAGTCCTTCAGACAAGCTGGATTTCCTAGGACATTTTGGTGGTTAAGACTGGTATAAAGAAAGTTTGCCCTATGCTGATGGCACATTAATGCGACATTATCATTGTTCGCAGGTATCATAGTATTGTTCGGATGAGTCGAGTATGGTTCTGGCGGTTCCCTAACAAATTATGTCGAGGGAGTTCGGTTGTTTGGGTTATTCACCCTCCGGTACATCATATTTTGGTGTGGTAAAATTGATGCTGAAGGGGCCTGATTAGGACACGGACTAGAAGTACGGATAGTCCTCGTTGTAAAGTTTTCGGTTAGATCTGGTCACAGTCCGGGAAGGTACGGGTTTACATTTTTAGTTTATACAAAACAGTTGGGAAAGCCTTGCCGAGTATTGTTTGGTCGTGTAGTTTTCGGTCTCTGAATCTGCCCTAATGGATTACTTTCATTTCCCACTTGAATATGTATTCTAAAGCAATTCATGTCACTGTAGTAACATGAGTACACTACAGTACACTACAGTACACTACAGTACATGTCACTGTAGTCACTGTAGTAACATGAGTATAATAAGTCATTGAAGGTTAATATTCAATGATCATTCCCATAATATTGGTTGGATTCCTGTAGGAAGTTTTTGCTGGCTGCCAAAAACAGTTTATATCTTTGTCTTATCGTTTATACACTGTAGTTTGTTGAAGATTGAACCCGTGTCAATTGATAAGGCAGAATGGGAAATTTTCCTGTAGCTGCGAATAACTGATACTGTCTAGTCGTAGTTCTAGTAAAAGTAAAAAAGTTATGGCAAGTCCACTTTTTAGTAGTGCTTTCCTAACCATTAGTGGACTAAGGCGTTGAATTCCACGTAGCAGCCAGGTTTGGGTGTGAGCTTCTGTAAGGGCTTAAGCTGTTTGAACGATGTTTTCCATCAACCTTCTACCTCTTTGGATGTAGGAGGGTATAGCTTCCGTGGTATACATGTGACTGTGTGTTTAATCGCCCAGTCTACGCTTTTGCTCCAGCATAGTCGTTGGATAGCCATTCCCAGATTATTCATGCGTATGTTACTAAAAGAAATTGAAGGTAAAGGTCAGGTGTCATTGTATGTATTAACATAATCTTCCGCATGAGTAGGTCTTGCTGTGGACGAATCAGGCTGGCAAAACAGTGGTCATCCATATCATTTCAATGGCTAAAAAAGAAAATTGAGCCTTCCACAGCTTATAATTTTCTGGTCATGTCGAGTTAAAATTTATAGGTATGATGGTGTCGTGTCATAATTGTTTGCTGTCTTGTGAGGGTAGGTGCTGCACATAAAACCTAGGGTATGTCATTGTAAAGATCATGCTCGGGGCGTTGGACTTGTAAATTGGATTCATCAGCAGAAACCATCTGACTTGGCTTCTATTGTAGATATAAGATAGAAACGAGTAGGTAAGAAGAAAGACCTGTTCTGGCTGTTCTTCTGACTGCTGCCAATGTGAGTAAGCAGTAGTCTGAGAGTGACTTTCGTTCCTTATTCCTTAGAATAATCTTGACACGAAGAAACTAATTTTGCCCTGACTCTTCTTAATAGTTCGCCAGAGTCCAATTTAGATGGATCGTTAGTGCAGAACGGAGTAAAATTCTAAATAATGGTCTTTACAGTCGTAAGTGTGGTTCACATCACGCGCGCTTCATTCATGGCCCGATCAATAAAGGTGATTGGTTACATAACGATTGAAAAAGTTTATTAGTGGAAAAATCCGCATTCACATCCTTTGACCCAATAAGACTAGCATGATTCACTAACTATAGATTGAAATAAAATCAATTAGAAGAGAGCTAAATATCTAATCATGGTAGACAGCAATAAAAACTCTCGTTAGTCAATAGTGCTGAAGTCACAAAGTCACAATTACAGGAAGGAAAACCAAGCAGTACTACATAAAAAGACGAACAACGTTTCGCATTCACAAAATTAAAGATTTCAGGTTGTAATGCAAAATTCAGGTTTGCATTCACAAAATTAAAGCATGGCAAAAGTCACTAAGTCATCCTATGTTAAAAGCATAATTACAGTAATTTTAAAGGACAGAAACCACAAATTTTTCCTCTCAGAAGAGGCAAAAAAAACGGTGGGCGAAATGCACAACCCCACCTGCTCCTTGGGGAAATTAATTCGCAAGGCAAGGTGTATACAAATCAGGTCGCATGTTTCATAGGCATGAGCCATTCGTTGGAACTTGGGGGTTGAACAGTATGCCCGGAAAAAGTGTCGAGATTAGTGTTTTAATTACCGTGAAATATTCTTTTAGATATTTATTATCTGGCACTAAGTGGTTATGTTCAGGTGGTTTATGTAAATGGTTGACAACCGTTTTAAGATTAAGATGCGCTCTAGTTTGTTTTTCTTGAAACAAGGTTTCAACCTTGTCCAAGGCGGGGTGTGGCCTGTTGCGTATTTGGTAGGTGACTTGCCTTTTGAAAAGCAGTGTTGTACTAATGAATTAGAATCGACTTTGAATTTGAAGTTTAATTAGTTGAATGCGATGTGTTCCTTAAGTTTTTGAAGGGATTATCCTACATATGTATCTGTGCAAGTTGGTTCCGTAGAAGGGATTTGATAAACAGTATTGCGTGTGGGAAGCACATCATCTGCTTTGTTATTGTTTTTATTTTCATGGTGCATGGTCAGCTGCTTGATATTTTGGTGGCTGTTTGAAACAAGTCGAATGTTTTTGATGTTAAGTTTCTTCTTAAGGACTTCACAGATGCCTTTGAAGCAAGGCAGAGCAATGAAATTGTTTGGGGGGGGTGTTTTAGGGGTAAATGCTTTAGAAATTAATTTCTTGACGTGGGAATCCATTTTCTTCATATTTTTCGAGATGTAATGAAATTCATGCTGCACTAAGTTAGCATTACTGGTATGTGAGACAACACGTTTAACCTCGTTTATTGCAACGTTACTTTTGCAGTGTGTATCAATACATGAGCTGTAATGCAGGGTGCCAATGAGCAGACAGTATATTTTTTCTGGAGTGTGTAAATTCGATTAGGCTATTATGGTTAATAATGACATTTACATCTAAAAATGGGATGCCATTGTTTTTAGAGGACTCCATAGTGTAAGTGAGTGATTGAGTGATGTTGTTGAGAAAATCGAGGATTAATAACTTAAGTTTTATTGGTAGAAGTGCTAAACTATTGTCGATGTATTGCTTGTAATATTTTATTTGTGGTAATTTTTTCAACCAGTTTATTGTCGACTGCATTCAGGACTATGTCACAGAAGAACGTTGAAATTGGGCTTCCCATTGGTACGGTATTGATTTGTTGGTAACATTTGCCTTCATACTCAGAAGAAGTGGATGGGTAATTTTTTTAATTTTCGAGAGATTTTCGAAATAATAACCTCTTGGTCCAATGATGGAAACATTTTTTCAACATCAAAGGAAACAAATTCAAACCCTGGAGGCACTTGATATCCTTCAAGGTCGTGAACCATTTTGAGTGCATTGGGGGTTGTATGACGGCCCTCAGCACGTTCTTTTAGAATGCGTTTAAGGATGCATGCAAGCTCAATATTGGGGGCAGTCTTCCCACTCGTAATTATCCTGAGAGAAAAACAGGCTTGTTGGTTTTTATCTGAGGAAAAATACAAGAGGGGTGGTCGTCGGCTTTCAATATTTTTTGAAAAATTCCGGTGTAATGTTTCCTTTGGTGACAAGTGCTTTAAAGAATTTCTTAACAAGACTATTGTATTTGCTCAGGGGGTTGAAAGAGAGGTTTTTGTAAATAGGTCGTTGCTGAGTTCTTCAAGGATGTCAGATTTGAATTTCAGTGTGTCAAGCATGACAGTAGCATTCCATTTGTCAGCTCTGCAGAGGTGGCAGATGGATCTGATTTGAAGGTCCGGACAGTAGTAATTTCTTTGAGAGAGAGGTTTGGATGCCACTGCTGCCTGGAATTTCGCAGTGCAGAAAGTGCTACACCACAGACTTGAAAACTATTTGGTGCAAAAGACTGGGACAAGATGCCTATGTTTTGGTGTGGGTACAAATTTGAGGTCTTTCTTTAGCAAATTAGGTGTTGGTGCGTCGAATGCTTTATGAGAAAGGTTGTGCAGCCGTGCATTTGTAAGGAACGACTGACGTTGCGGATTTCGAAAAATTGGAGGCTAACAACGTGTGTAGTTTAATTTGAAGTGTATTTTGAAAGTGCATGGCAGAAAAATTCCATAGAGTAGAAAAAATCGCTGAATGAGCATGAATGGTTGTTAAAGATTTCTTGTCTAAACATGCTAGGTAACAATATGTCCCAATGAACTGGTTGATGGCATGGAAGGAGACGCCTCTTTGGCATAACACAAAATGTCCTACTAAAATGTATTATTATATGCCCAACCCATTTAACAATAAAAGTCAGATAAAGTCCTGGAAGTCCATGGAAGTCCATGACGTCACATCAGTCAACAAGTTATAAGACCAATTATTAACCTCCTATTATCTACTAGCACTGATAGTCCGGTGGCAAACATCACCGTTTTCCATCACCCAAGCTTCGCGGATCAAGGCTGACTCCAGCCCAGAGTAAGAAAATCATTTTTCTTCACTCTCAATACTAAATTTACAGAAAATGAGAAAAAACTATTACGAACTGAAGGCCAACTGAAGTGAGCCTGTGATATTCAAGATGGCCACTGAGATGAGCAGCATTATTTGAGAACTATTCGGTACAAATGAACTATTCGGCTGATTACATCCTTATCTAATCGTTATCCTTATGTAATAAGCTATGACATCACTTCCTGGGTCTTATCTCTTATCATATCAACGATATAAATTGTTTATGCCATACAGGATCCTTTATCTCTTTCCTAAAGACAACCTCAATCTAAGTGATATGTTAAGGAGAAGCCCACAACAAGCAACATTTCCTAATTGCTTAAATGCTACTCATCAAATACAAATATTATTAATAAACAAAAAAGGAACGTTAAATGTTAAGATAAAGGTCTGAAAGCCTAAACCTGGAAGGAACATGGACAAGCTTTGACATTACGGTTCAGATGTAAAATTTTGTCAGTAAGAAGCTGGTAAGCACTAGACCCAAGCTATCCAGTAGTCAGTACTGGTTAGCTTAGTACTTGTCTATTCGCACAGAACAAGTGTAGGAACGATTGTAGCAGGTTTCCTTTTTCTTGGAATATCCAAAAAAAGAACTTAAGAATTTTAGGAACAATTTTTTTTGTGAAGTTTAGCGTTTGTCTCTAGATTATTTAGAATTTTTGGGTATCTATACACGAATTTCGTACATTTTAAGGTAATTGATGACAACCAATAAGCATGTTACTAAACTGAAAAAAAAAAAGGATTTCAACCTAAAGCAAAGCAGGAAACGCACACCCCGCTAATACTGGCCTGGCTTTTAATGACTTAGTAAGCGAATTTTGTAAATGTAGTTCTAGACTATTCGGACGGTAATTGTGTTTGTACAGTTTTTTAGAAGGTTTTTGTGCTTGGAATATCTTTAAAGAACTTTCTTTAAAGCTACGAGAAATACAGACACCCCTGGAGATAGTAAGGTTCTACAAGTTCATTGGCATACACTTAGTTTTAATTTTCGAAAAGCCAGGCTTTTCTTGGTCACAAAACAACAAAACATTCAGATAAAAGCGCTAAGAACACTCCACGCTTACTACGGTACACGCCATATTGAATATGGCAATATGGCGTGTACCGTAGAATGCGTGGATTGTTTTTAGTGCTTTTATCTGAATGTTTCGTTGTCTTGTGACCAAGGAAAGCCTGGCTTTTAAAAAATTAAAACTAAGTGTATGCCAATGAACTTATGGAACCTTACTACCTCCAGGGGTGGCTGTATTTCTCGTATTTTTCTCATACTTCCACAAAATAATTGCTTGGAGTTCTTTAAAGCTATCTTTATACCAATTTCATAGATGAAAGTATTTGATGACAACTACTAATGCACTCTACCGCGTATATGCTGTCATGTTACCAAATCGGAAAATATACTTTTCTACATAAAACAAAGCACGAAACGTACACCATACGCCCACTGGATCATCATAATGAGTCTTTGTACGAGAATCCTTTACATTTTTTCATCGAAATGTATTTATTGCTTTCCTATTTTCAAGGGCGCAAGCTGGACAGTAAGGGTCTAATGCTTACCAGTCGCTTACAGACAAAATTTTACACCTAGACTCTGTCAAAGCTTCTTGGTTTTGGCTTTCAGACCCTTACTCTTAACATTTAATTTTCCGTGTTTGTTAATGAATAATTATGTTACTTCGAGAATTACCGCTAAACTATAAAACGATGGTTTCAATTCGTATCAACCATTTTGTCCGTTCTAAATTTGAAGGATATAGGACTATAATAAACATAATTTCAAAATGGCCACCCAATTACAAGATGGTGGCCATTATAGATTTCTAGTGACGATGGCACATTCACTGTTTCACCTAGTATAAACCATTTCGTCTCCGTTCTAAAATTAGAAGGAAAGAAGGATTAGAAGGAGAGATGAGCTCTCAAAGTAGACAGTTTAACACAGAGACCCTAAGCTGACCCTTTCTGGCTATCGCCAATGTTAATAAATGAAATGTCACGGGGTGACGTTTGGAGTAAGGTTCACGTCACTGAAACCCACAGTAAAGAAAGAAGGGGATTTAGATTTTATTTGTTGATTTGGGCAACACGTAGTAATACTACTGTAAATGTAGGGTCGTTGCCAACCCATCGGTCGTTAGACCTTATAGATACCACCACTAGCCTGTGTTGGACAGAACCTGGGTTCCCTGGTAAGAGCCCGTCCAGGCGGCCCTAATATGAAATATTTTTTTTATAACAACTGCATTTCTGAAATACAGGAAAACGTTTCAAATTTACGCCGATTTCTTCTTCCCAGTAGGGAAGTTTACAGAGCCCTCCCATACTCCCTGGCCTCTTCCCCTTCGCCCGACTTACTCACCCGACTTACTGTTTCGTTTTGCGGGGGGTTGACCCTTCTGAATGTTATTGGTGTCGACGGCCACTTACGGTCCGGCACTTACTTGTTGATTGTCGCCATCTTTATGGTGTTCGTCGTCGTTTCCATATTCCGCATGACAGTGCGCGTCAGTTGGGCGATAGGTCTGTCCTCCTGTCCGGTGTTTTTTTTTTTGCAGGAGGTACAGATGTATGACAAGATTTAGATTAGGGGTTTGAATAACATCTCTGTAATGCCTGCTCACCAGCTATTAACGTCATTCGTGTCTGATGAAAAAGTAGTTGTTTATGGAAAGAGAAGTGGATTATGAGATATCTTACCTTTGTTGTAATATTGTCAGCAACAGAACATATAGCAAATAAACGGTGTATAAATACGACGATAATGTACAAATTGACTGCAGTCATGAAATCAAAGCTATTCCTGTTCACCACTGTATAGGAAATCACACATAAATCAATGGCTAGGCGTGGCAACATTCCAGTAATCAGTAGTGAGAAGGCGTCTTGAAGAGTTTCTACCATTTTGTATAATTCTTTGTACTGCTCGTGAACCTGGGGAAGATATTCACTCAAAACTGTTGTGTCATTAGCAAGGGCTTCTTTTAATTCCAAGTTAAGAGATGACAAGCATTCAGCACATAGTGTTGCAGTAACAACGAAAAAAAAGCAGACAAATACGTCATGGCTAAGTTCTATGCAAGCATAACATACCTCCACTACAGGATTTGGCATTGCTATTGCAAAGAGTGTGTGACAAGCTAGTTGCACGATACAGAGGACGAAGTGCAGTGCAGTGGTCTTCAGTAAGAAATTTCCTTTTCTTATTTTTCCTTTCAATAGTTTATCGGCACAGTTTAAACACTGAAACAAATTCAGAAAACGCTTCTCTTCAAAGGTAAAAAAAAATATTACCATAATTATGAAGCTAATGGCTATCACGTACCCTGCAATATGAACCATCATTCGCACTTGACTGTATAATTGGCTTGCTCTGGAGTTCACAAGGTAAATTTCAAATGTGCAAATACAAATAACGAGTATTCTGGTCATTAGTTTATATAGAAAACTGGCTGTGTATTTCCAACTACGGGAAGTAGTATCTTTCTGTGAAACACTGCTGATGTGCCACGAAATGAGACCGAGCACTTTCCCCAACAATACCACAGGTCGACATAGTTCGTAGCCAACTGATTGGTTTGTTTTGGTTTGTGCCGAATGGACAGTTAAAATGTTATGTGGAGAAATTCTGCAAATCATGATCAGACTTCAGTTATTCAATAATAAAATGTTCAACATCAGTTGGTGTCCTGCAAAAGAAAGTTAATAATGTGGTTAACAAGTAATTAAATTTAACCAGGAAAACTGGTCACCTTTGAGGGAGGCGTGAGAGAGGGTAATGGGCTCTTGTAAAGGTTATCCTCGTGAACTTTCCAATTCGCGTGCAGCTTGCTTTGTTCGTAATATTGTCTAGGAACAACATTGTCAGATCACAACAATACTGAACAATGACGTTAATCGATGGTTTTTAGAACCCAAGCAGATTCACACCCAGCATACTGTATGCTTTCCCTTATGGTGCTATTAGAAAATAAAACTATGATTTATGGCTGTACAACGAACCCAGACTAAGACACTGACTTCCTGACTCATAGCGAGGAATCAACGAAGGAAATATTATGCAGTCTGTTATGTTTGAATTTTCAACTGCACATCTGGAGAAACTGAAACCAAACATGATTGCCCACTAAAATATTTTTTACTGATGTTCAGTAAGAAGCAGAGCAAATGAACCTCAATTCCTGCCTGTGCTTGTGACTGTCTGTCTGTCTCGTCTGCATCTCCAGTAATATCCAATTAGTCAATTTACTTAAAATTTTACATTAATTATATATATTTCAAAGTCATTTGTAGCTTCCAATACCGCCATAAAAAAAAATGGATATAAACTGTGGGATGACATGCTTCAAGTGGAACATACGTTTGTTAATTCTTTCTTTCAGTATTTTGTTCACACGTTTAAAACGTTGCAGCAGAACACAAACTTAGCTCTGCTTTTAACACGCAAACAATACTAACCAAGATTACAAAGATATTTGCTGTTAAACGATTTGCAGTTGAACAAGAAATGGAAATCGTTGCCGACTTGGATTTGAAAAGTGCATCAAAATACGTTCTACTGAAGCAAAAAAATGTTAGATTCCGTACTTATGGCATGTAAAAATGGCTTTTTCTCTTCTTCCAGAGAAAGTGTTGATTGTTGTTGTTTGTTTGAATATTGAAGTGCCAAGAAAGAAGATCCAATGCTTTACCTAAAACAATTACAAAGTAACACAGTTCGTAAGTGATAAACCTGTACTTTTTCTTTACCGTAGAAGTAGGGTTAGTCACTATGTTAAGTAGTAAAATGTTCACTTGGCCTTGCATGATTTAGCTGTGATTATCATGGTGAATAAAATGTTTTGTATTTTAATACTTTTAAACGTTGTTACCTATAAAAAACAAATCAATGTACATTTTTGTATTACTATTTTACTCCATTTACCAAAATTAAGCTGCCAAATATTTAACTAGAAGTCGCTTGCTGATACTTAATAATTTTTAATGAATAAGAATAATGACCTTAATTCTGATTCTGAGAGTAAAAGATGTATTAAAGTATAACCACCAATTACAGGATGTCAGGAAGCCACCAGATTGGTCTGAGTTTTTTTTTTTATTTCCTGTGCAATTTACTAGGAAATACAAGTAGGGGAAAGTGACATGTCCTACACCAAAAGATCAGACGCGTTCGTCACAATCGACAAAAAATGGAATACATGGTATCTAAAATCCAAAACTAAATGATTAAGGACACATTTATATAACTCTAGTAAAAAACCATGAACACTAGTACAGTTTATTCTTATAGCTCATATTTTAAAGACTCATAAAACTGATTTTTAAAACAGGCATTTGTCGAATTTAAATCAAGATGGGGGGGGGGGG
>JAHWFP010212658.1:1638-45764 GCA_023313725.1 Lithobius niger | reverse complement strand
AAAAAAAGGGACGCTTTACATCTCTGCCAGTAACCAACTTTCTCCCCTTGCTACGCTGTCAATCTCTGGTTAAGCACAAACAATAATGCACCTGCCTTGAAAAGGGAAGGTCCTTGTAAGAACGTGTCCAGTGGAGAGTGGGGAATGGAGGGCCAAGACCCCAATCTAGGCTGAAGACAGAGTAATAAGACAGTTTTTAATAATTGCTTTATTCCCATTTTTAGCCGTGCAAAGCGAGTCCTTAATACTCGACTATATTTGAATTATGTGTCTGTTGTCTGTTTGTCTGTGAGGGTGTTTTGTCTGTTTGGGACACGTTAACATTTTAATTTTGTTCTGAATTGGTTTAAATTTCAGGAAAAGGTATCTTTAGTGCAGCTAATTCACGTGTTCGAAGATAAAATTCCTGCCGCAAATATTATTGGGGTGAGGACCGGAACGGGTCCGAAATAATATAAGTGGAGCAGCTAACAACTTCCCCGTGGAGCACTGGGCTGAAATCGTATAGGGTTCTTCCCTGTAAATATAAAAAAAATCTCTCGCTCGGCCGAGTATTTGTGATATTCACAACTCAATTATCTGTTCTAATTATTAATTTTATTTTTACTCTTCAAATTATAAACTACAATGTAGTAATAAATGACAGCATTGTCATTTGCCTTCGACTACCTTATCATTTACATACTTACTGGAGTTACATAAAGATAGTTACATAAAGATAGTTACATAAAGAGTGCCAATCCACTTCCAAGCCAAATTAGAGAAAAGCCAGAGCGGAAACTGTCGTTAAGGTGTGCCTGCACTGTTTTAACAGCTTTCGTCCTTGGAGGGGGGGGGGGGGCGGGATACGAAGGAAAGGATTTGCGGGGAGCTAAATTGATCAACTTTGTAATAAAAATGATCAGCTGTCCCCCCGCCTCCCAAAATTGCCCTGACCTTGGTTCGAGTCTCTGCAGTTGCATTTTTTTTTCTCTTTCTCCGATTAGTTCATCTTCTATTCCTACGAGGCAAGTCTTAGAAGCCGACTCTTCGTCCTCAAACCATCAATTGCTTCGGTTGGTAATATTGCTTGATATGGGTTCGGTTAGTGATAAATAAATACATATTCACACCTATCTGCACTGCCTTCAGGATCTCAATGTAAGACTGCCTGAGTGGGTGAATGAATTCTCGTCCTTTGATAACAGAGGCAGGAACCGTATCACTAAGCCATAGACAGTATCAGATCTAGCTTTTTCAGAAACGTGAAATGTGATATACAGCCAATTGTACTTGCTAGATTCGTCCAGCAAGTCTCCCTACGCATGCTGTACTTTCCACGTACAAAAATATCATTACCGAATTTACCGAATTCTAACCTGTAAAACTGCAACAGGAATTCACAATCGATCGACACATCCTGTCTCTCAGATCTTTGGGTAGATCAAAGTTGCATCTATGTCTCTCAAATCTTTGGGCAGATCAAAGTTGCATCTACAAAATTAAATCTCATAAAGACAGCACAAGAATTGCAAGTTTTTCTACATAACACTATTCCACGGTTGCAATGTACGTAATGAATAGTTCATTGTGCAAACAATCCAACGCTATTATCAGCCAATGGGACAAATATAGTGTCGAGTGTTGTCTGCTACTACAACAGTGCAGTTTTGCACAGTGTCATTAGAGTAAAGGGCTGTGCTGCTTGGAGTATCCTGTAACGGTACTTGCAATAAGACAATCAGATACGTTAATATGGTGGCCATGATCTGGAAAAAGAAGAATAAATAAAATACATTGTCATTTCATCGCAGATGTTTGCAGAAGTAAATGAAGGGAATTCAAGCACTTTCAAAAACCGTAAGCCGGGGCCGGGGCGTTTGAGCCAGACCATTTTCTGTCAAAAGTGAACAGAATTTCTTTTCAACATTTTTCATTAAAACTGACGTCTAATTCTGATCTGAATATGATATCGTGCGGCGTAAAGTTACTCTCGGAAAGGTGATATTGCGAAAACGTTTGGCTGCAAAGCTCAGACGCTAGCCTGGACAATCATACCGTTTTTTACTCAGTATTTTTTTTTTACCAATTTCGTCGCAGTGTTTCCCGAAATGGTGTTAGAGCTGTGGCGAGACTGAGTTTTCTTACAGTGCACCTCACCGTCTGTCGCCCTCCTCCCCATGTTTACCACAACTTTACGATTCGCTACAAATCTTTGTTCCACGTGGCAGCGAGGGCACCATTGCACTGACTTGCAAGACTCAGTTTTAGACATTAAATTTAGCGATATTACTCCATTGCTGGCACTGCGTGCCCCCCTTTATCTATGTAATCAAGTACCGTAGGCCTTAGTAAAAAGGAAGCTAGGCCCTGTAGAGGCCTCTTCTACAGCTGATAGAGCTAATGCCATAACAATATACACTATACTGACAGTCAATTCATGGATGTTAGCTTAACGAAAATCGTTGATCAAGAAGCCACTTAAAAAATCAGGTCAGAATTGGTAGCTTGCACCATACGTGCCAACAACAATCGAACCATGAACACTAGTAAACACGTCCATATCTTGAAATAATGGCACAAATATTTAACTCGCTTCAAGTGAATAATATTTTAAGTCTACGTCAGGTAATATCACGCTACGTCACCATCAATATGGCGATTCACTGACTAAACACGCCTTTGTTTAGCCTAGTGAACATTTATCTTATAAGTACACTAATTACATTAGGTTTTATTGACTCTTTCCTCTCATACTTAACATATTTATGTACTTGTCGTCTTGTGTAGATGACCAAGGCCGAAAAGAGTATTGACCGAAAATTAAAGCTAATTTTGAATGTACTTGTGGGTTTCACGTCTCTTAGAGTCGACCGTCATTTTGTGCTATCAAATAGAGAGAAAAAAATAAAATAAAATAAAAGGGTATGGTAATTAGATAGTCTGTCAAATATTATCGCATCATTTTAGCACTGCCAGATAGCTAGTTTAAAGTATGTAACCCTGCAATAATGAAAAATCCAAATAACTTCAAGCAAGGGTAAGTGGAAATAGCAAACAGTATTGTATAAAGATTGCTTTTTAATTAGTGAGCCTTATTATATTTTGTTAAGGGAAGGAGGTTGACATCTGTTCTTGATACACTTGCGCATAAGCTAGTAACTAGCAAGACAAAATCAAAGAAATTCAAAGAGACGTTCAAACAAACAGTAACAATCAACATCAACGTTAGCTTTTTCTTAATGTAAGTGAAAATAATAAGCAACGTTTATGTAATGTTAGTTTTTAGTGAAGAACTAGGGGAGTCACTCACTTTTCTCGCTCATTCCGCGTCGTATTGCTACACTTAAGTTGATTTGTGTTGCAACTGCTATTCTGCTGACACACTTCCACATGGAACCAAGCGCAATTTACTGTTTTGGGCCAATGATTTTACCTCTAACTTAGTTTTTGACCTGTTTTCCTTAGTAAAAAGACTACATGGCCTATAAAATCTGGCTTTAATACTTTATTATTGTCGTCCAAGATTTTTTACATCAGTTTTCTGTATCGGATCAGGTTATAGTAGTTTCTTTTTACTAAAGTTTCAGTTAAAGAAAAATAAATGATTAAAAGATGAAGTATGTGTTTCTGACAAACACCATTTCTGATAAATGTCTTGTTTACAGATTTCCACGGCTGGAATTTAGTAATACACGTTCATGTATACGTTGACTTAAAGTATGACTTTAAGTATCATCTTTCCTACCCCTTCCTACAACTCTGGTACAGTAGGCCAGGCAAATCATAAACCAGACGATTATTTGTACAAATTCGTTTGTTGTTTTGCACGGCTTGTTGTGTTACTGTGCTTCAGAATGAATTTGTCTTCTTTTTACCCCACACAATACAGATGATGTCCAGTGTTTGTCTTTCTGTCACTCACAAGTTGTGATTCACTTAGGTCACTGATGTGAAGATTACTACTGTCTAGCTTTCGATGAATGAGCAAAAACTTAAAATGGAATAATGAGTGCCAAACTCAAGCTTAAAATATCGGTGCCTATAGCACAAAGCTTATTGATAAATGCAATTTGGATGTGATCTAACAAACCCGTATCAGTTATGTTGCTTGCTTCATCAGTAATGGAGTAAAAAAGCACGGTAACAGATTACGTGAAGGCAAACCAAGCAGTGCTGCATAAAAATACAAACAACGTTTCGAAAATTTTCAATTTTCGTCATCAGGTTAGCAATAAAGTTAAAGCATGGCAAAAGCCATCCTACACTAAAAGCATAAATCAGTAATTTAAAACGGATAAAAACCACGAATTTCTCCCCTCAAAAGAGGCAGAAATGGCAGCCGAAAAGCAACGACCAACCTGCTCCGTCGGGAAACCAAGTCGCAAGGCAAGGTGTATACAAATCAGGGTCACGTGTTTCAAAGGTGCGATGCATTCGTTATGGGGGGGTTTCATAATATGCTTGGCAAAATGCCTGCCAAAAGAGTCGAGCTTAAGTGTTTTAATTACAGGAATTTATACTTTTAATGTATGATGACTTAGTGGCTTTTGCCATGCTTTAATTTTATTGCTAACCTGATGACGAAAATTGAAAATTTTCGAAACGTTGTTTGTATTTTTATGTACACTGCTTGGTTTGCCTTCGCGTAAGGCTTCATCAGTGTCAGGGATGCGGAACCGGTCAGATGTTTCTTGTGTGTTTTCTTGGCCGAATATAAAACGCCATTCTTTGAGTAGAGTCACTGTTGTGAGAAAACAGAATATCGAAGAATAGCATTGTATGTTAGTGGGCACCAATAATGCAGCTTAATAAACGTAATTTCTTTTTCCCTTGGTTTCAATGATGACTGTTCCGCTAATTCGGAATGGAATCTAGAAAATTCCACAACTTCTTTCAATGTGAGTTGAAATATTTTCGGTTGTAAAGTTATTGCATGAACAAACATTTCGTCAATGACGTTATTGACTTTGTAGAATTCTTCTTGGTTTGTGTTTGTGTTTAGGCAGTGTTTCTTATCTCCTTCACATATCCATTGGACCAGCTTTCTGCTTTATATGTTAGTATGTCTTGTTCCTAACATTTTGCAACCTGATCCCTGTTGTGTGTAGGTTATTTTTTTATTCAAATAAATTATACTGCGTTGGCGACGCCAGATCCGAAATGAAAAACCACACGTTGCTTATAATTTAAGTTGGTACGTACCATACTTTACATGGGTTTCCTTATTTCAATGAATTTAAGAATTTTTATCTGTATGTTCTGCTCTGTACGATTTAGTTCTTTCGCGCATTAGGCTCATCCAGTGACGTTCGATTCTTCCACCGACTCTTCCTCACGTCCTCTGGTTATAACCCTCCCCCTCAAAAAAGTTGTCGCCACGTCATTAAACAAATGCAAAGACGTCGCTATAATCCACACCTCTTCGTAAGAATAACTCAAGCATTTGGTATGGTATCATAGACTATGTTTACATGGTCACTAGAAAGTTCATTTTAACAATGAGATTTGAAACCGTCATCAAAACACGGCACGGCACCTTTTTAGAAGACGTCAGAAGGCGTTTAGGGCCATTTGGTGTACGAATGTGATTCATGCCAGTACACTCACACCCCTTCCTGTCTTCCCTTTGGCACATAATGGACGCATCCCACCTGCTCTAACCCTGCTTGTAGTTAACTGTCTCAGTTTAAAACATGTAACCAAACGTCTGCAAGTCTAAGTGGATCCCTACTCACGTACACTTGTTTTCAAAAATATTTAGCTAAAATGCTAGTGGCATCAGCACAAATTGTCTGGGCGCCGAAAATGTATCAGCCATCTTTATCATGGCCACACTCAAACCCAATGTGATTGCGACACGCGAGTGTTGACATGAATTAGACGAATCACATCCGACCCCAAAACTTCATCCACAAAGTAACACCGTTTAGTATTGTTTTGTATGAACGGATGTTTACAGGACCCAAGGAAGGGACAGGGAAGCGATACACACAACTCTGAAGTGCTTTCAAGCGGTCATGTAGACATTACGAAAGTTAGTCAAGCATTCCGTGCTGTTTGAATTTAAGTTAAGCCTACACAAGGCACTAAATCGTGGCTTTTAACGTTTTACCGTTTTTCTGGACGTCTGCTAAGGTGTTAAACACCTAATGGCTAATGAATTAGGAGCTAAAACTTATACGAAAAAAGCTGTATTATTATAGAATACTTCAGCCATCGCATCTTTTCGAATAAGGAAGGAAATAAGCTAATGAGTTTTATATGAATTTGACTCAAGCAGTTTCAGATTATTTTAGGATGTTAACAGCTTTTGTGACATATACAGTTATTATGCTTATGCCAACCTATAGATTCTAACAATTGCTACTTACTGTTGTAAATGTTGTCATGTTGATTTTAAATAGTCTCCCTGCTGAATATATTTCCACTGGACATTGGCTCAGTAAGGTGATCAGAGATTGTACCTGTAAAGAGTAAAAGTTTATTCCACTTTAAATAGTGTGCTTAATTGATAAGAATTTTGATTACCTTAAACCAGTTAACAAGTAAAAGTCAACTTTGATTGTGTTGTAGATATGGTGCAAGAAGTTACATTCGTATTTGTCTTCTCCTATGTTCTTTCTCCTACCTAGTGGTCAACGTGGCTGAGTAGTGAGAGAGCTCAACCTGGTTACTGGAGGTTTGTGTATTTGCGTATTTGCATGTTTGCGGATCTGGTCGAACCTCTGGAAAGGAAACCTTGGCGAAGTCCCCGCCACGACTGCCGGCCAGGGTAGTGTGAGAGGCTACAATGCTCTTTCAGCAGCTACGAGACCTATTCTGGCCAATTCTGGACAATCTTTCGGTCCTTACGATGATCGGAGGTTTCTCGGATCGAATCCACGGGTTGGCTCTTCCCTTTAACAGATATTTCTTCCCTTTAACAGATATTTCTTCTTCTCAAAAAAGTCTAGTTATGTTCAAAATTGAGCCGGTTCAGCCACACAAGCATTAAATTGCTTCGGATGACGTAAGACTAAAAAAAATTAAATTAAAGGGTAAAAAACCTATAACAACGTTTACAGTGGACCTTGCTAATATACCTGAGATGAGATGGCTAGTGGAGTTAACAGTGCTGTGGTACTGAAAATATACAATACTGGTGGAGAAACAAGAACAATTGGATAGCGATTAGGCAGGTCTGACCTGAAGTAATAATTTCATAAAAGTCGCTCTTAAATTCGTTACATTAAATGTGAATAATTTCAGATTCACTTAAGTAAAAATATTAAGTAATGCATGTCATGCAGTGTTTATTGATTGAAGCTGTATTTTTTGCCTGTATTTGATATTAATATAAGCATTTCAGAAACAGTAGGACAGCGACTGGCTCAAGACGTTACAGTTATGCCCGATTGTATTCACAAAAGTCACTATTTACTTTGCAATAAGTAAAGACTTTCAGTGACATTAGGATTAATAGTGGTGCGACACCTGACGTTTTGCTCTACAGTAAGAATTTCCCAACAGCATCCACTGAATTCGCAAAATATGAATCATTCAGTCACATTTTGGAAATGATTGACTCGACATCTGACAGTTCTTTCCTGTATGAAGAAATTTCCAAAAACAGATGCTGAGTTTGCAAAATATGAATCATCTCAGACACATTAGAACAATGACTGGCTCAACACCTGAAAATCTATCTTTTAGTAGGAATTTCCCAAATGCAGCCATTTAATTGGTAAATTAATGTAAAGCAGTTCAGACACATCCGGACAATGATTGGCTCGAGACCTGTTACTTCCGTCGAAATAGTTTCACAATAATTGCTGGTGAATTTGCAAAATGGCTCCAGGCCTGACAGACTAGTTCACAAATATAGCTATTGAATTCAAAAAATGTAAGGTATTTCAGACACATGAGGACAATGTTATTCTTGTTTTCTCAATTCTCGTTTTTTCAACTACATATTATTAATCTTCACCGTTCTTGTAATGTAAGAATGTCAGTAAATATGTTATAATGAGATTATGAGAAATATGTCACTAAATATACGCCAGAAGTGGCGTCTGCAGGGGGAACTTATGGGATGAAACCAACTCCAATAAAAAAAAAATTTCTTAACAAAATACAAACTTAATCGTCTAAGTATTTTAAAACATACCCAAATCTTGTGCCATTCTTGTGAAAGCTACTGGCTGAAGGGGACGTAAAAATGTGCCCCCCCCCCCACGCCCCCCCCCGAAAAATATTTATTTACGCCACTGGACAATGATTGGCTCTAGACCTAACAGTTTTGTCCTGTAGCAACAATTTCACTAAAGCAGCACTTGAGTTCGTGAAACTTGAGGCATTTCAGCCAAAGCAAGAAAAGGACCGGTTCGAGACTTTATATCTCTAATCTATGTACCAACTTCGTAACATCAGATACTGAACTCAAAAAGGAACAATAACAAAATAAAGACTTTTTCTGGGTAGCGCATGGCCACTTTGCATTCATACATCACACAATTCGCACGAACAATGTATATATGTATAATTGTTCTAACAATGATGGCACAGTAAACCTTAAACTTAGGTTCTTGCAACCTAGTGCTAATTTTCAGCTGTCGACGCGCCATTAAGCCTCAATCCCCCCCCCTAATTTTCAGCGGTCACACCACCTTCTTTCCATATCACTATGTTCAAAACAGGATATATACTTTACCTTCGCTTCTTCCACGCTCAACAGATGAGTTCTATCATTACGCAATAGTATTGTTAAACCAAGCCCGGCCTAAAAACGACAAAAGTATTGATGTTACACACTTTCCTGAAATCAACAATATTACATGTCGTCGGAAAGAGTTCTTCAAGTAACACAACCACAGGCACTATTTGAAATCAAGAATCCGCAAGAAATTAATGCGAACCTGACGGATAAAAAGAAACACGTGAAATAAACCATACCATTTGTAACTGTTAATGAGAGCGAATAAAAAACTCAAAACTCAGAATTAACTAATTTACTGCAAACCATGAAAAGAACCTAATGATGCATATTGCTGGGGTATCAGACCTATCACATTCTGTTTATGGGTAACTATCTCTTAGTATCAATTTTCATATTTGAAGGAATTAAAACTGATTCCCTGTGCCGTAAGTCACTAAACATCAGGTGTAGCTTTCAGAAAACCGGTCAAAACGTGTGTAAAGCAACGCACAAATACTATATTTTTTACAACGTAAATAAAAGGTGGTGAGGGGGGGGGGAGATGAGGCTTAATGGCGCGTCGAAAGCTTGGTCATTAGCGCCAACCACAGACACAGTGCAGTGGTCCGGGTTGCCACTGCACCACACATTACAGAGATATTATTCAAA
This sequence comes from Lithobius niger, assembly GCA_023313725.1. Taxonomy (NCBI): domain Eukaryota; kingdom Metazoa; phylum Arthropoda; class Chilopoda; order Lithobiomorpha; family Lithobiidae; genus Lithobius; species Lithobius niger. Next base: position 36,439 of record JAHWFP010212658.1, on the reverse strand, counting down.
CCCCTAATCTAAATCTTGTCATACATCTGTACCTCCTGCAAAAATTGAAAAACACCGGACAGGAGGACAGACTTATCGCCCAATTGACGCACAACGTCATGCGGAAGATGGAAACGACGACGAAAACCATCAAGATGGCAACAATCAACAAGGAAGTGCCGGACCGTAAGTGGCCGCCGACACCAATAACATTCAAAAGGTGGTGATTTCGCACATATCCAGAGAAACCATCATTGTTACAGTCTGACTAACCTTCACTAAAAAAATAACGGTGACAAAATATAAAATGTGTTATCATGATATTGACACAAAACTCCAAATAACGAAGAGTTAAGCACGGGTGGCAGGCAGTAATTATTAGAGTTCGTAAGCACACGAGAATTTTTCGAAAAAAACCGCAGTCCTTGAGTTGAGCCTGGGGTCGGCTAACAATGTCAAAATTGTTAATTGGTAACATACAACAATGGGCCGACAAAGTGACGAGGCACTAGAGATTCGGAGGATAGATGCAACGATACATTGGTGCACGGAAAGTAACATTGCCGTCCCGCAAAAGGTTATCGCGTTATCAAGAATCAAAATGTCATGATCCTGGATTTTTTTGCCTAAATCTGCCAGTTTTAAACCGCTGGGTTGTAAGTCAATAATTTTGAGATAAAATTGGGCAGCCGATTGAATTGCTTATTTAGTTCTTCAATGTGGTCTTCAGGAAGACAGTTGAATTGGTCCCAAGAAGCTTTCCTCGACTGTCGGCCGAGATTACGAAAAAATCTTAAGAGTATAAAATACGTATGTAAGCCTTAAGCAACTTAATGCTGTAAATGAACAGATAAAGAAAAGATACATGGAAGCCATCAGCGCACTAATTTATATAAAAGAATCTCCAGCATCCCACAATTGAAACTTCAGCTTCTTTTAGATGCATTAGTGCTATGGTGATGGCTTACATGTCTTCTTTAGGTATCTGTTCCTTCAGGGTATTAAGTTTGTTAAGACTTACATCCGTGTTTTTCAATTTTTGCAGGAGGTACAGATGTATGACAAGATTTAGGTTAGGGGTTTGAATAATAACTCTGTAATGTGTGGTGCAGTGGCAACCCGGACCACTGCACTGTGACTGAGGTTGGCGCTAATGACCAAGCTGTCGACGCGCCATTAAGCCTCATTCCCCCCCCCCCCCCGTATTTTATATGCTAAAGCATTTTTACACTACTACTACCTGTCATTTTATTTCTTGTCCCAACAAGAATATAGAAATCACCATAAAATAGCTGTTATGACTGTGCCTTTTTAATATCTACGTTTTAAGCAATAAAATTGGAAAAAAAATTGGTTCACTGGTTCAAGCTCCAGTGAGAGAAAAAGTCCCAACAAGAACAACAAAAACAAGAATATCGTAGTAGCATTAAATAGCGTTCGAAAGGCCCTGGTCCTTACTAATACCTACATTCTAAAAATAGAATGAATAATGCATGAAATAGCATGAATAAAAATTGAAAATCGGTTCATTGGTTCGATATCCAGATAAAAGCAAACTTTCCCCAACAAGAATAACAACAACGACGAGATATGTTACATACATAGAAATAGCGTTCAAAGGGCCATGGTTCTTCTTAACGCCTTCATTTTACACTATAATAATTGAAAAACGGTTCAAAATTCGACACAAATTTCCCAATGATGAAAAGGTATTAGCGCGGTTGGCAGACAGTGCTACAGTTATTAAGTGCACGGAAATAAACCAAAAAAAACTATTTCTAAGTGAGAGGAAAATAATTTTTATCAACAAGAAAAATAGCAACAACGTGAATATTGTAGTCATATTAAAATAGCGTTCAAAGGGCCCTACGGCCATGTTCATACGACGTTTTAAGCTATAACACTTGAAAATCAGTTCTATGGTTCGAACTCCATGTGAGGGTGACAACAACAACAACAAGTAATACTCATGCTGTGAAGGGCATACTGTTCGATTGCTGTTATTAAAATTTTCATGCAATGAAATATTTACGGTATGACCCCAAAATATCAAAGTTCATAGGTCTATGTCAATTATGGGGGATGTAAAGGGTATCAAAGTTTGACGTTTAGCATGTAAGTTCATGCTGAGGCTTCCATTAGGATCACTTACAGTCCTCAATGAAGAATCAACGCTGACACACACTAATCTAGACACACGCTAATGTGTTGCCATAATGAAATTGGGAACAAAGTATGGACGGAACATGAACATACATATGTACTTCTAATGCTCCTTTTTTACAGACAAAATTGGACGGAGAACAGACATGCACACAGGACCGCAACTATACTGATGGGGGGGGTCGATCTAGGGGCCAACCGTATACCCAAAATATTTATATTTTATATACATACTTTAATATATAAACAACGTTTATATTCCTTATTTTATCCAAAATATTTATTTACCTAAATATATGTTTTACTTTATGTCTTGTTTCTTAAGTATGTTCGGGGGCCACTGTGATGTATTCAGAGCCCCACCCTACTCAGTCCGGAGCCGAGCCAACAGACGCTGACTGATGCAGGTCGTACATTTATACACCACGATAACAACTGACTGCCTGAGGAATTACGCAATGGAAATGGCCAAGCGTATTTTTTAACTCCTAACGATACCTATATTGCCTAATATTTGCAGTGAGTTTATCTATGCCAAAAATCACACATTCATAATGCAACAACTTACAAGTTATACAGTTTCTCAAATTCTCTCTTTAGGAACCAACACTCAATAACGACCCTCTTACTGTGGATCAGGTAACATTTTTCAATAAAAAAACTATTTTTCAAAAAAATGTGTGCTTACATCCATTGTACGGTTGTCCACACTGAGTGCAACAAAATTATTTAAATTCACATTTACACAAAAGTTTTTCTTTGGAGAAAAATGTTCGTTTTTCTTTACACCACCTACGTTAACCACTCATTCTCATCTTCACGTTGCACTTCTTTGCTGGAGATATCTCTTTTGTGGAGGTCTAAGGTGTCAGTTACCATCTCCATAATCACACCTGAAATGGATTGATGGCAGCCAGCACCGTTAAAGTTCCCGCTGGGTGTGCCGTTGACAGGCCCTCTGTATCAGTTGTGCTCTTTGTGGGTGAGGCGGTGGTAGAAGGGAGCAGGCCCCAAGGGTTCTCAACTGGCACCAGATAATCGTTGGTAAACTTGGGTTTCTAGCATAGCTCAAAAGACACCTCACACCTTTTCTCCTCACAGTGCTTGACTGTAGCATACAGACAGCATCTCTTGCATCCGATGGTTGGGAAGATCGATGGAGTGCACCACAAGCACATCTCGAGGTGCATCACCATCGTGCAGCCAATGTGAGAAATCAAGAATCCTTGGCTTACTTGTCATGATCCATTTATAGTGCGCTATTCAACCATTCACATCCATAGCCAAGCAAGAGTCCTCTTTCGCCTTCTGAAAAGAAAGACACAAAGCCAATTGTGGTCGTAGTGGTTTCATGGTTCAGTTTCCGCTTCCTCTCGAGGTTGGAGCCGGGGTTTTCGAAGTGTTGAACACTTGGCTTTCTTGGTTCACCACTGTGCTGGCTTGCTCTGCATCCTCACTGGTGTTGTTGATTTCATCGCCTCCCATAGCAAAGTTCCTATTGGAAAATTATTTAGCTTCCCACAACTATCACAGATACGTTCTGCTAGTAGTCTTAACTAGCACCCTCCAGTTTTAAATTTTATAGAAAAGTGATGGGTAATTATTGCACACTCCAGACCCCAAGATCGAGTTGCATTGGTCGGTAATCCATATCTGCTTCCTGATTCGTTGTCACGTCCCACCTACGGAACCAGGAAGTTTATAAACTATTTTAAAACCAACGAAGTAAAAACAATTTCTACTAATGGTGGGATATTAAAGGAACAATTTTTCACAATTCTCCCCATACCTTTTAGCAAATCAATTGAGGAAGAGTGGAATACATATACTATTCTGTATTTACGGACCAAATAAAGCATTCAGAGTTGGACACTGAATGATTTATTCAGAATGCAATCCTCCTTTCTGCATTTTCACTGATGTTACAATGAAATTACTGTAACAACATTTATCATTTTCATGGAAATCAATAATATGCACAAAAGGAAAAAATAAAATACTTTTTTCTTCATTTTAGGACAAAACAACCTTTGGCTGCAGAATTAAAAAATTACGACAGTACGTATTTCTGACGCTGCCTTCCGCAGGTCTCAGCCTATAATTTACTGCATCCCACTCTGTTAATTTTTCTTTAAACCTGTGAATAACCTTTTTATTTTACAATGCTTCTATTTGTCTTAGAGGTTGATTTCCAAACATAACTAAAGGTTTGAGCATACAACGTTAATTGGATCAGTCACCTTTTCAGGTTTACCATCTTTCAGCATGTACATGTGTACACTTTTTCCAGTGAAACTGTATATGGCACAGTAACTTTTTACGCAAGAGATGCTGCAATTGGTCGTGACTCATTGTTGTGAACGCGTGTACGGCAAACAACGTAATCACCAATTTGTAAAGTTACTGGTTTAGTTTGTATTTGTAAATTTTCTGCTTAGCCCTAAATTTACTTATTGACTGCATAGCCAACTTGTGCATTTTGGCAAAATGATGTACAATCTCCATTTAAACCACGTCTAAATTTCGGGTTTTTGGGAAGTGGGCCAGTGGTTAACAGAGCCAACTCAAGACTCCAAGGAATAGTCGGGTGTTCCAATGTTCTATTCACTAAGGCTTTCGGACACTTAACTTTGCGCAGCAAATACAGCGTCCTGCAAATAAAGATTCCAGCTGCTGTGAGATGCTCCAAAGCAATGTAACATATGTTTTATGGTCTTGTTCTGCCTCTCAACAAGAGTAGCCTGGGCGTGATATGGGGTGTATAATGATTTATGCTCGTACTATTCCACAAAATTACACCATAAATTCATCAAACACCAAGACCCATTGTTGGAAAAAATACGTTCGAAAAAGCCGTACCTCATACCACATATTTACACACTCCGCCACTTGTTTCACTTTGGCAGTTCTGACAACATTCAGTGCTTGTCAAAAACCAAACTCTTTGACAATTATGAATATTATACTTTAAACCTTGTTGGGTTGCTGGTAAACACCCAGTGAGATCCACAGAAACTTTTTCCCAAGTGTCACAGGGGACATCGATTGCCCTCAGTAGCCGCACTGGCTCGGGGGGGGGGGGATTGAGGCTTAATGGCGCGTCGACAACTTGGTCATTAGCGCCACTGGCTCGGAAGTGTCAGATTTCAAGTCAGGCAAACTTCACAAGTTTGACAAGCTCCACAACGTCCTGTCTCATGCCAATCCAGCAAACTAATTCTCGAATTCTTTTATTAATTTAAATGTGCAAAAATGGTCTCAGAATGTTGATGCGCGCCTGTAACATTACATCTCCTCTACTCCAGGATGCAATGTAGGATGGTTACGCTCCATGTTAGTCCAGGGACGCACCCACTTAACACCATTCCACTTCTCTTGTTCGTTTTTCAAGGACAAGAAATCACAGAAAGATACGCAAACACATGCACACTGTATTCATGCTTATGTAGGCCTGACAATCCAATAAGTTAACTATGAGAGCTGACCGACCTACAACCCAGTCATAGCAACAACTATCCAGCTTTGCAGCTTGTAACAATTAACAGATGGTGTGATCAATACAGGTCTGTCGCTGACCTAGTGCAAACTTTGACCATCGATCTTACCAGTTAGAATGCCGGGCACTATCACTCGTATACGTTAAAAAATATGACCGTTGGTTTTCGTGATACTTCCCAGTGTGGTCGGTCATCCTCATACCATGTTGTCCCGCTTACCAGAATGGGTTTATAATTAGGCAGCCCAAACAACAATGCCAAATAGACGGTACCATGGTAGGACGTTCATATGCTCTTCGAAACGTATGAGCCGAGTGTCTCACCTGCACTTTGCAGCAGTTTTAACGTGTCCTCTGCGTAACCCCCACTGCCTGTTATCTAGTTGCCTGTTGTGAGCCTATCCCATTTAAGAAATATGATTGGCATTCGTTTGGTGACGTAGTGTTTCTGGTAAAAAAAAATGTCCTGTAAAACAAATGTCCCGAATTATGCACCTTCGTTAACATATGCTTTACACTGTATACTACCATGCAAGCAAAATCTTCCTGGAGCTGGAATGCTCTCATCACCACATACAATCTTATCTATGCTACCTTGGAAAATAGGTGCGATGACTTTTTGTCTTCCTCCTGCACCTTCCAGATTAGGTCCACGCTTGGAAACCTTGTGGTCATCTTGGTAACATTTACCCATTCTACCTTACAATCAGCTGAAGAGATTAAGATTTTCTTTCTCATACAGGTCAGAGACCGTAACCACATTGGGATTACTACTTTTTGTAACGAATTACAAATATCTATTCTTTTGAGTTCAAGGATTCATCTCACTAATCGTATGGGTGCTTATTTTACTGCCATTAGGAACGAGAGGGCCGAATGGCCAGTTTCTAAGTGTTTCCTTGAAAAGCCAGAATTTTCAAACAGCAAACATTTTCAGATTCATTTGATACTTAGAAACACTGTACTTTTTTTGCATCCTGATAGCGTCCTTTCGACAAAACAGAAGAAATTTTGAGCTGTTTATCCAGTCTGGAACGAAGGGTTTTTGCTACTCCCAGACTACGTTCCATTTTAGGAGTTTGTGAAGAAGTACCACCTGAACTTGGAAATCCTTGGTGAAAGCTCCGTAAAACCCATACATCCCAATCAATTTATGCAAGCTCTTAATTCACTGAGTCTTTGGAAACTCTTTTATCACGTATATCGTTTTGGGTTATGAAGAAAACTGCAGATAAGGAGAAACGTTTTTCCTAGTATATCGAGTACATTTGAAATAGCATGAAATGTGTGCATGTAAATGACCAAATTTTCCCACATAAACAAAACGTGGCTGTCAAAGTATGGCTGTCAAAGCGTCTCCTAGTGCGATATCCGTTAACCACAAAAAGGGTGTTGTCCATTGCACAACCTGTAAGGGACTTTTTTTAACTGTCACGAGCCCATGTGCCATCGAAAACAGATATTCTGCTTGCTTTAGATTTCTGTTCTTATTTTCAAGAATCCCGTTTTTGTCTCCAACATCAGAAAACCAATTGGCCTTGCCCAGTCTTGAAAGTACTTGGTTGTCATTGCCAGTTGGCTGACTGTTTTTGACTTTCTTGGAGTTGACAATACGGTAGTCTAGATAAAATCTTTTAGTCCTTGTCTTACCCTTCTTAAGAGCAGGACAAGTATTAATGTCCCATAGGATGACTGCGTGCTCAATGACGTCATTTTGAATTTACTTCAGTGTCTAGATTCAATGACCGCTCTCGTATCCTTGTCAACAGGCCAACGAGAATCGGATTGGCTTATGTCTGAATCGACTACTATGGTTTCTTAGTAGAGATGTGTACTGTTTCATTTAGAAGTTAACACGTTTTTATTTGCAAATTACATAAGGTTGTATAGAAGCTCGTATACGATCATCTAGAATAATCGTATGAATAATCTTACGCGAATAATCGTATGGAGTAACCTTAAAGAGTAATCTGTTTTAACAAGGTATTTTTGGGCAAAAACAGCTTAAAATGAAGGAAACTAGGAAGCATTAGCATTAGCATTATGAGTGGAAACCAGGAAGCATTAGCATTATGAGGGGAAACTAGGAAGCATTAGCGTTAGCTCTACTGAATACTGTATGGGCATGTTGGACTACTGATTACTAGTAGATACAGCCAAAATTCACATTGATCGACTTGAGGATAACTTACTAAACACTAACTAAGGTATTAGTTCTTAATGCTATTTGTGTTTCCATAGCCTACATGTTAATTAATTTTCATTAGGTCCGAAAAATATAAATAAGAAATAAATACACATAAATCGCTGTAAATAATATTAGGGAAAATTGAAAATTAGCCAAGAGCGAAAATTATACATTAGAAATCACGTAGTTCAGTAAGCCACCTTTATGCACTTACGTTTCGTTGGAGTGGCATGACCCGTATTCGAACCACCTACCCAGTTTGCCCCAGACCACTTGCATAGAGCCTAAATCGCTATGGCCACATCCTCCACTGGCATAAAGATAACTCACTGAACCCGTTATTAAGGTCACAACCGTGACCCAGGACTCCATTCAACCGAAATCTGCTCGGCCATGGGCAATGGAGAGGGAAGACACTCATAAGGCTCAATAAAGGAGAAATAAATAGACATAAATCGCTGTAAATAATATTAGGGAAAATAGGAAAAATTATACAACGAAAATTATACACTAGAAATAACGTAGTTCAGTAAGCCACCTTTATGCACTTACATTTCGTCGGAGTGGCATGACCCGGATTCGAACCAGCTACCCAGTTCGCCCCCTGATCACTTGCATTGCGCCTTAATCACTATGGCCACATCTTCTACTGGCATAAAGATAACTCACTGAACCCGTTATTAAGCTGCTAAGTAGATCAGTTGAGTGACTAATTGTAACCTGCAGTCAGAGAAATTTGTATTACCAAGTGATAGTGTCATTCATTTCCTTCATGTAATATGACTTCTTCGTAACATGACTGTATAATATTACCACTGTATAATATTACCACTAGTAATACCACAGGATGCTAGTTTACTATCAATGATTCTTCGATAATCACGAGTTGCATTCCAAACTGAAAAACACCAACTGCATGTCCAAAGTGTTTTTATCAGCTTGGAAAATCAATCAAGGATTGAGAAAAATGATCTACAATATAATTGAAACTAGGCTAGTGTTTTATTCGGAATACCACGTTGCATTATAAACAAGATGGCGGGACCAAGGAGAAAAATTATTCAATAATACCATCTGTTGTTTATTATAGATGTGATACAATTGGCAATTAATAATACCATTAACTGGTCAATAAAATGGCAACTGCCTGTAAATCACTCCCAATGTGTAAGTTTACCTTTGGGTAGCAAAAACAGAATACTACAAAATAAATAATACGATCCTTGAAACAAAACGATTAGTCAAAGATCATGGAGTCCATCTCTCGACACATTTAAAATTCACACACCAATCTAATCGTAAAACAGCAAGAGCTAAACAAATTAGCCATCTCGTCAGGGTCTGCTTTGCATCTGTATATGAATTATAACATGAACTATGCTCAGTGACTTACACATTTAAGTCTTGAATCCTAAGAGCATAGGCGGCTAATAGCTGATCTTTGTATTACCTTTTCAATGTTAAAGAAACTCATCGATGTGGATCCTGCTTGTATTTCGAGGTGCGCAGAAACGCGTATACTAGAGGACATTATCTCATATTAAAGGTGCCAAAAACTAACCAAAGCTGCACAAAATATATCTTTTCGAACAGGGTTGTTGTTCTAAGGAACAGTCTACCACCGGACCTGTTTGATGCAATCAGTGTAAACGGATTTAAACGGGGGTTGAAAACTTTACATTTATCAAAATACTTAGGTTTAAAAAAAACCATCAGTCTTGGTTATATAATTACATACGCAATCGTACATACAGTTGTAAATTTTTTTGAGATAATTTTAATATTAAGAATATCGTTCGTGCAAAACACTTTGTCTTAAAAGTTTTACAAACCACGTACTTTTTTACTTTTTAACGTTAGAACTGGTGTTAGCTGAATACAAAATTCCGATCAAACTCCTTTTGACTTGCATCTGTAGGTAAACAAATCTTTATTATTATTAGTATTATAATTATATTACCTTTGTTGTAATGTTGCTAGCTGCATTAGCTATCGTAAATACAGCGTATATCCAAGGAAACACTTCAATGGCCAAATCTCCAAACAGGTTGGGATCAGAAAGCACCTCGTACGACTGTAAACACAAACTAAAAGTCAAATCTGCTAGTAATGCAGTGATCATTACTGAGAACAAATCTTGAAGAGCTTCAGCCAACTGATAAAACTGTTCGTATTTGGACTGAATTTTACCAAGCATTTCGGTTACATTAGGGATTCCAGAATTAAAGAGTGCATTCAATTCAGAGTTCAACAATGAAAAGCACTCAGCACATAAACGGGAAGCAACCACGAAGAACACGTATACAAATAGTTCGTGCCCATATGCTGCAAAAAGATAAATCGGGTGTGGAAACATTTCAGTATTCGACCAATATTTTAAAGCAATATTTATTGCCCGATAACACCATAAAAGAAAGAGAAAAATAAACTGTGGGATGACATGTTTCAAGAGAAACACACGTTTGTTAATTCTTCCTCTCAGTATTTTGTTCACACGTTTAAAACGTTCCAGTAGATCACGAAATAGCTCTTCTTTGACCGCGCAAAAAAAGCTAACCAAGAATACATACATCATTGGCATTAAACGATTTGCAACTCCTACCAGAAATGAAAATCGATGATGACGTGGATATGCAAACTGAATCACGATTTGGTCTACAAAGCAAAAAATGTTACAATCCGTACTATTAACATGTAAAGATGGCTACATATCTTCTTCCAGTGAAAATGTTGATTTTTTTTGTTTACATGAAGATTGAAGTTCCACGAAAGAAGACCCAACACTTGACCTAAAACAATTACACAGTAAAGCAGTTCGTAAGTGATGGACCTGGACTTTCTTTTCACTGCAGAAGTTGAGATAGTCACTCTGTTAAGTGGTAAAACATTCATTTGGCCGTGCATGATTTAGCTGTGATAATTTTGCTGAATAAAAACAATGAAGTGTATGTATCCTATTACATTTAAAATGTTGTTACCTGTAAAATAAAAAGTTGAGAACAATTTTTATTAGTAGTTTACGTAGTTTACCAAAATCTGACCTGAGCAAAACAATATATGCCAAATATTTAAATCGGATTCATTTGTTAGTACTTCATTATTTTTTAATGCATCAGAGTAATCACAGTCTATTTAAAGGTAAAGAGAGTAGTAAAGATCAACCACGAATTCCATGATATTAGTAGTAAAAAATACTTACGCATATGAAATATGGATGTAAACCTTAAGAAAAATCTTACTGCTCTAAAGGGACAGATACAAGACAAAATAAGCTGGAACTTCTTTTACACGCATTAGTGTGACGCTAATATATATATTTTTTTTTTAAGGATTAAGGATTTTAAAGGACAACAACAACAATGTAGTCACATTAAAATAGTGTTCGAAATGTCATGGTCCTTGTTAATACTTATATTTTAAGCTATAAAACACGAACAATTTGTTAATTGGTTTGATCTCCAGTTGACAACAAAGTTTCACCAAGAACAGCAACAACAATAACAAAATTATTGTAGTGACATTAAAATAGTGTTCAAAACGGACTGGTCCTTGTTAAAGCCTACATTTAAGCTATAACAATTGAAAAACGGTTCATTGGTTCGATTTAGGCGAGAGAAAAATTTCCACAACAAAAATAAGAACAACAACAAGTATATTGTATTCACACTAAAATAGCGTTCAAAAGACCCTGGGGTTTGTTCTTACCCACGTTTTAAGCTATAAAACTTGAAGGCAGGTTTATTGGATCGATCTCCTGGTGTTGTACAGAATCTTAAGGCCCATAATTTGGGCTAATCATGCATATCGAGCTGAAAGTATGAAATTTGATACAAGATTTGCTCCTACAAGCACAAATCGAACCTGAACTTGTTTGTCATGATCCTCAAGGACAGGGAACAGGCCCTGGTTGATTAGAGGCCTTGGGGTATTTCTTGGGGTTCCTTACTGGTTCGATATCTACTTCCGAGAATGATTTCTGTACGACAATGCATGCCTTTAGTACGACCAGCAAGTAATCAGCCTCGTGGAGGGTGCATAGAGATGATGGGGAGGGATCTGCTGTACACTTCAAGGGAGTTGCATGGCTGGTTTAATTTCTCCAAGCAAGAATGACTAGTTTATCACAATGTATGCTTTTAGTACGATCAGCAAAAATCTATTCGTCATCAGCCTGATGGAGAGGGCATGGGGGAGGGGGGGGGGCTTTGGATATTTTGGGGGGTACCAGAGATGGTTCGATTTATAAAGCTAAAAATGACTTGCATACCAAATTTCAATATTTTAGCTTGATCTGAAAGAATTTGTTGGTGAGATCTCAGGGAGGGTAGGGGGCATTTGGGGACCTTCGGGATGTTTCATTGGGATTCCATGGCTGGTTCGATTTGTACTGCTAAGAATGACTTTAGCTCGATCTGCAAGAATTTGTAGGACAAGCCTCAGGGAGGTGGTGCTGGGCACCATCTGGGAGGTATTTCATGGGGGTCCAGTGGCTGGTTTGATTTGTACTGTTAGGTATGGATTAAGTACCAAATTTCATGCTTTTACCTCGATCTGGAAGAATTAGTTGGTAAAGCATCAGGGAAGGGCAACAGGGGGTGCTGGTGGGGGGGGGGGGGAATTGAGGCTTAATGGCGCGTCGACAACTTGGTCATTAGCGCCAACCTCAGTCACAGTGCAGTGGTCCGGGTTGCCACTGCACCACACATTACAGAGATGTTATTCAAACCCCTAACTTAAATCTTGTCATACATCTGTACCTCCTGCAAAAATTGAAAACCACCGGAAAGGAGGACAGACTTATCACCCAATTGACGCACAATGTCATGCAGAAGATGGAAACGACGACGAAAACCATCAAGATGGCGACAATCAACAAGGAAGTGCCGGACCGTAAGTGCTGGTGGGGCCTTCTGGGATATTTTATTGGCGTTCCATGGCTGGTTCGATGTGTACTGGTAAGAATAATTTGCGTGCCAAAATTCAAGCTTTTTAGCACGACCAGCAAGAATCTGTTGGTCATCATCCTCATAGAGGTGGGTAGTGTGGGGACGCATGGGGACAACGGAGCCATTGGAGGGGTTATATCAATGAGGTTCCATAGCTAGTTCTATTTGTACTACAAATGACTTGTGTGCCAAATTCCATGCATTTAGATCATTGTGCATGATTTAGTTGCTTATGCCACTAAAAGTTAATTAAGTGGTTCCCAGGAGTGCACGCATGGTTTTTTTTTTTTTAGTACGTGACACGTTTTTTATGACATTGTCTAAAAAAATTCCGATCACCAAACACTTTCTGGAGCCGATGACCAAATCAGCTACTTCTCCCTTCACAAGATCACCTCGAAACGAATCTAAGGGCTATTCAGAGGCATGTCACAACTAAAAACTTGGATCTGAAGATTAACATTAATTTATCAATTGTGCAAAATTTTGCACGCTGATTCTGGCATTAAAACATAGGTACAGAACTCCACAACAAAGTTTAAGATACTGGTTTTGCGTTGTTGGTAAAAAAAAAATCCATTGTCTGCATCTGAAATATCGCGAACAAAAAGTAAAAAAAAAAAACACAACAACAACCGGCGCACAGCAATTTGCTTTAGTACCTCTCCCGAGAACCACGTAATTAATTTTTTGCGGACCTAACAGCTGTACTAGTGAATGCAAAGAGGCCCTTAACAACAAGAAATTGCCATGCTGTGAAGGGCAGATTGGTTCGATCGTTGTCCTTAAAATTTTTAACACAGTGAAATAGCAGTAATGAAACGACCCTAAATAACGCAATGATGGTACATGTCAATTCTGGAGGAAAATATCGGGTTTCAAAGTTTTACTTTTCCGCAACAAGAATATGAACAACACCAAGATTATTGTAGCCACGTTAAAAGAGCGTTAATACCTACATTTTAAACTATGAAGATTGAGAATCGGTTCATTGGCTGCGAATGGTGAAGCAAAATTTCCCCAACAAGAAGAAGAATAATAAAAAAAATAGTATTCACATTGAAGTAGCGTTCTAAAGGCCCTATTTCTTGTTCATACCTACGTTTTATGCTAAAAAAAAAGAAAATCATTTCATTGATTCGATTTCCATGGCAGGGTAAAGAATCACGAACAACAACAGCAGTAACAACAACGAGAATAACAACAACAAATACCGAATTTCGTTGGTTTATGCCGTGGTGGAACTTAAAGTTTCACAATTTTACGTTTAACATGCAAGTTCATGCTGAGGTTTACATAAGGACTCTTATTGCGGTCCTTAATGAGGAAGTCACCAGATTAGGTTGAACTAAGTTGAGTTTTATTTTCAACCATTGTGCACATTTTAAACTGCTACTTTCTTTTCATTCAAACTTTGGCTCCATCTTTGGATCCAAAGTTTGAATGCGAAATGGCAGTAGAGAATGTGCATATGGTTGCATGAACGCTTCTGTAATGCATTTCTACTGTGCCGGTGGCAAGCTTTAAAATAAAATAGCTTTTGCTGTAAGGAAATTTATGATAATAAAATTAATCAACTCTCCTTCCACACCCCTGCGTACCCCCTCCTTCCACTACTACGGGTATTTTGTATAGATCAGACTTTGCTACAATACGATGAATGGCCATGTAGACTAAGCACTTTGCAACGACGTGACCAATTCCATTAGCTGAGCTAGACTGTACAACTTGTGTACGTCATCAGCAAACACAATTACAGTAAAACAGATTTACAACGAATTAAATGACGTGTCAAAGCGTGTCGACGGCTGGTGTAAAGGAAAATGGCGAAGTGTTAAGCACTTTTTTCCAATTTATCGTACCTATTCGTAGGAGTGGTATGTGCTGGTTGTCAGCCACTCAGAAGGCACATCAAAATTATGCTGTTGGGCAAACGTCTGAATGGCAGATAATCGATTTTTCTGTTTACTTTCATGGCTCTCACTAATTATTCTCGGATTAAACTGATTGTGGTGAAAGGGTAAATTGATTCCTATTGCCATTAACTGATTAAAAATTTTTCGTTACAGACTAACACTTGAAAGCAACACCACTAGCGACATCTGGAAAGAGTTAGAGAAGGGATTTGTCGACTCTTTCCGAAATACGGTACATTCACTGCTGAAATTCCAGTATTTCGACAGGTGCAGCACCTTGAATAATATTTTCAAGTCAAACGGTCACTATATACCGCGTCCAATGTTCATTTTATTTCAATGGCAAAAAATCCTCGGTATTCCAAGAAGGACGTATTTGCCCAAGTCAGCACGTTTTCTTTAGTTGTTTTTTTCTGCAACAGTTACGTCACTTTCCTTGGAAAGTGATCGTTTCAGTGAGTGGGCGGAGGGGGGGGGGGCCGATTGTAAACTTTGTAGCCTTTAAACGCTGCCGTGCCCGTGCTCGGTATGTTATCCGTGAGGCTAAGCGTGCTTCGTGGTTCGTGGTTGGCTTATATTTCGTCAATCACGCGCTCCACACCTTCTCGGCAAGTGTGGAGGAAGGTGCGCCAGATCTCGGGGAGGAGCATGCCTTCCCCGATGTCGCAGTTAAAGGTGCGCGGGTCTCGAGCGATGACGATCCTGGTTTCCTCGGGATTAAGCGTAGAGAAGAGGCTCACTCTCTTGACTTTCGCTCCGATGGGCTAGAGGAGTACAATTTGCCGTTTACCTGGCAGGAATTTGTTTCAGCTTTGTCCAAGTCGCATGACTCCGCCCCGGGGCCTGATAATGTTCACTATCAACTGTTGAAACATCTGCCTCTTGCCTCCTAGCAGTTCTTGCTGGGGATGTTCAACCGTGTGCGGGCGGAGGGTTCTATTCCAGCAGCGTGGAGGACAGCAGTGGTCATCTCTATTGTAAAACCGGGCAAAGGCCCTACTTCTCCTTCCAGTTATCGCCCAATCGCTCTGACTAGCTGTGTCTGTAAACTTATGGAACGGATGGTCAGTGAGCGGTTGGTCTGGGTGTTGGAATCACGGGGATTCTTATCTGCGTCCCAGTGTGGCTTTCGACGGTTTCGGTCGACTATCGATCATGTAGTTGCCCTTGAATCGGATGTGAGGGAGGCTTTCCGCTTGCGTCAACATCTGGTTCAGATTTTCTTTGACTTGGAGAAGGCTTATGATACGACCTGGCGTTATGGGATTCTCTGTAATCTCTATGACTGTGGCTTGAGGGGAGAGATGCCATTGTTGCTTTCCGCTTACCTCTCGGGGCGTTCTTTTCGCATTCGTGTCGGGGCGACGCTTTCCCGCCCGTTTGTCTTAGATAATGGTGTGCCTCAAGGTGGTGTTCTTAGTGTCATCTTGTTTGCTATTGGGATCAACCCCATTGCTCAGCAGGCCGCTGTTCCCCAGTCATTGTTTGTCGATGACTTCGGCCTGCGCTTTCGGGCAGCTCGCATGCAGACCTGCGTGCGGCAGCTACAGCTGGCGATTAACAAAGTCCAGACCTGGGCGGTCAGTAATGGTTTCCGGTTTTCTCCGGACAAGACTGTTTGCGTCCACTTTTGCCGCCAACGAACACTGCATCCAGATCCTTGCCTGTACTTGGGACAGGCACAGATTCCTGTTGTCCCACAGGCACGTTTCCTGGGTCTGGTGTTTGATTCCAGATTATCTTGGCTTCCACACTTGCGTCAACTTAAGGACAAGGCTTTGCGGGCGCTTAACATCTCGTGGGTTCTGTCGGGCACTTCATGGGGTGCCGATCGCCTTGCCATGTTGCGTCTCTACCGAGCCCTTGTCCGCAGCAAACTTGATTATGCGTGCATGGTCTATGGTTCAGCTAGTGACTCGACTCTCCAGATGTTTGACACTGTGCATCACAGTGGCCTGCGTCTGGCGACTGGGGCATTTCAAACGTCTCCAGTGGTCAGCCTCTATGCTGAGGCCTCGGCGCCACCTTTGTCCATTCGTCGGCGACAGCTTGCCATTCAGTATGCTGTGCGGTTGCGTGCTGTGCAATCCAGTCCTGCTTGGTCCATGGTTTTGGGGCCAGACTTGCGAGTTGGTAGACGCAGTGTGGGTAAGGGTGATTTCCGCGATACGCTCCAGCAGTCCTGTCAGGAAATAGCCTTTGAAATACCCTGCGTCTTGAGGCTTGGTGGGATGCCAGTGGCCCCTTGGCTTGTCCCAGGTGGCATTTTCATTTTCTATCTGGTGTCTCTCCCGAAGGGTTCCACTCTACCAGCAAGGTAGTTCCGGCGGCTGTGTTCTCAGTACGTCGGTTATCAGTGGCTGTTTAATGATGGGTCGAAGTCAGACGTTGGCGTGGCGTGTGCTTGTGTGTGTAAGGGAGTGGTGAAATGCATCGAATGTATTATTGACAACAGAAGGCTTATTAATGCAATTAAATGCAATGTATCAATGGTCTTACTTCGTTTAATACATCGATTCAGTGGGAATTCAATGTTTTTTTTTCCCGTGCTCTACACTTGTGTCCTTTCTTAGCCTGCATATGCAGCCATGTTGGGAATACAAAAGCAACCAAACGAAAAGTAAAAAGGAACACACATTGTGAACCGCCATTGTGAAACACATTGTTAGCTCCATTGTGCTCTCAGTTTTTTTTACTATTAATTCACTTTCTAATTCTATTTCATGAATACGTTCCAAAGCTTCAAGAAGAAATTTTAATAGCTTGAACGCTAATATTTGAAAACTAATTTTTTGTTTAATTCCGGCTTACTGGCTGGTTGCTTGAGAAAATTATCCAAATTACTTACTTCTACTTAATAGTAAAGGCGGTAGCGTTTAGTGTAAAGTTTGACCTCGGTCTCCCATGTTAAAGCCGAAATTACGATGCTTAA
Source organism: Lithobius niger (assembly GCA_023313725.1). Classification (NCBI taxonomy): domain Eukaryota; kingdom Metazoa; phylum Arthropoda; class Chilopoda; order Lithobiomorpha; family Lithobiidae; genus Lithobius; species Lithobius niger. Next base: position 18,819 of record JAHWFP010212658.1, on the reverse strand, counting down.
TTTCTCCGCTGCCATTTAATATTTTCCACTCAAATGTAGTATATAAGCTTTGTTGGACTTTTATTAATTTCCGATTTGTCACTTCGGAGATCTGGACTTGAGCTGGAATCGTGAGTTTCATTTTTGGCTTGGAAATTGTTACTTCTTTTGACACGTTTATACAATGGTCTCTATAGACTAAACCATTTGTCGTAGAAAGCTGGTTCTTAGCTCATTTGAAAGATCTACTTCCGGAGATGTGCCCTTTATAGAAATAGAAATTTCGATTGGTCGTCCCATTCGGGAGTTACGGGGCCCTGAACGATCCGTTTTATTGTTATACATTGTTTTAAACATTGTTTTTATGCAACAGTGCCAATCAGCAGACGCCAGACGGAAAGCGTAACCAAATGCTAACAATGCTGGTGAGCGAACAATTTACCCGCGCGTGAAGAGGAAGCAATATCCTAAATTACGAATCGATTCATCGATTTCGCGTCATTCTCCCAAGTTAAAGCTAAAGTGTTCGTTGCCTATTTGTCTTGCCGTCCTATATTACAAATATGACAAAGCCGCTGATAGATAGCTTCGGACAAACCAACTTCCAAAAGAAAGACTTGCACTGAATGAGCGAGCGAAGCGAGCGAAATTCACTGCCTTTTGCAACAAGTGCAGACAACCAGCTTGGTGTGTCACGAAGCTGAAGTAAAGTATCACGAATTAGAAAATAAACCAGCTTGGTATGTCACGAAGCTGAAGTAAAGTATCACGAAATTAGAAAATAAACGAGCTTGGTATGTCACGAAGCTGAAGTAAAGTATCACGAATTAGAAAATAAAAATGAGCTCGTTTGATGTTTAAGGTAAGGTTTAACTGATCCGAAGTCAAAACAACAAAGTAACACAAATAAACTTTCCTGTAAGGTTTCACATACCGCAGTGTTCCTGTACTGTTTATTCCACGTGAAACCTTACTGATGTAATCAACCATGAGACACGTACATAAAATCAAAACCATATCCCAACTTTCAAAATTGTTGTAAGAATAACATAGTGTATAATATAGGCGACACATTCTCCTAATTTCGGGGCTAAATTTGTCATCATTATTCTAGTCTGCTCGTCTCCTTTCTGTTCATCCTATTCATACATACACCAGTTTTTTAGATTTCATATTTAAGACTTCAGGACTGCTATTTCATTTTTATTTTCAACGATATTTCCAGGATTTCAACGAGTCGCACGAACCCTGAATTAGTTAATCTGCAGGTGTGTACTATGCACACTAAAAGTATGTTTTTTACGATTTTTCGGCGATGTCCTTAGGCCAAGTTGACTGAACCAATCAGACTTATCGTGTTCTAAAGTAAAAACTGTAAAAACATACAGTACAGGAGTTACACGTGAGTAAGATTTCACGTGAAATAAACAGTACAGGAACACTGCGGTATGTGAAACCTTACAGGAAAGTTTATTTGTGTTCCTTTGCTGTTTTGCCTTTGGATCAGTTAAACCTTACCTTAAACATCAAACGAGTTCGGTTTTGTTATCTAATTAGGATATAAACTGACCAGTTAGTTAGTGCAGTATTTACCACATTTTATTGCTTGTTTGAATAGCCATTTGTCTGTCGGTTACACCAAAGAAAGATGTAGTTTTTGATCATTGGAATGTGTCACTTTCTGTGGTTATAGTTGATGCCACAGGGTAACGTTCTAGATAGGGAGCCACCTGAAAATCCATGTAGAACATCAAAATGGCAACCATTAAAGATGGTGGCCATTAGCCGCACTAAATTTTTTGTATCTCAACTCGTAATACTCGGATTTCGACTTTCTTTTTTGTTTGTTCGAAATCTCTTGTAAAGAAGAAATCTATTTCATCCTACGCATTTAATTCTAAACTTACAGGGTTCTGCACAATTAAAAATAATTATTTTTAATTTGTAGGACTTCTTTACCTCCGTCACGCTACGCCATTACCTCTTCATCTTTAAATGAGTGTAGGACGGGCTCTATTTAATCAATTTAAACAATTTCGGTTAGGATTGATGGAAAGAATAGATCGCCACGTTTCAGAAACTTTAAAGCATGTCCTTTTCGGGCTAATAGAAGGCTCACAAGAGCCTTCCAATTCGAAAATCACCATACACATTCGCCGCTACGCAATTACCTACTTCTTTACCTTTAAATGGGTGTAGGTCGGTCTCCAACTAAGTTAAACACTTTCGTTTAAGATTGGTGGAAAGAATAGATCCCACTTTCCAGAAAATCCTAAGCATGTTCATTTTGGGGTAATACAGGGCTCGCAAGAGTACTATGAATTCGAAAATCACCATACGCTTTCCCGCTACGCAATTACCTACCTCTTCACCTTTAAATTTGTGTAGAACGGTCCCTACCTACGCTAAACAATTTCGATTAGTATTGATGCAAATAATAAATTCCAACCTTTCGGAAACTTTAAAGCATGTCCATTTCGGGTTATTATAGGACTCGCAAGAGCACTTTGAACAGGAAATTCACTATAGCAATCAATTGAAAAAAGTTCTACCTGAGTTGGGAAATGAACCCACAACCTTTGAAACCAAAGGCCGAGGTTGAACCACTGAGCCGTACTGACATGGCCTGAAATATAAGTCAGAAAGGTGATGTAAATAGGTTTACGTCTGTTTTTTTTAACTCTTGCTGCAGTCAGCATTCCGTCCAGTTTATTTGAACAATGGAGCATTTGTGAGAATTAAGGGTGATGTAGTTTAAATACGATGAAGGAAATCATAGCCTCCATACTTAAGTTACCTACCCGTGAACAAAAAGTCACTACAAGGCAGCCACTGTATAGACCTAAAGAAAATGGCACAGTTTTGGAGAGGAAATAACCCGGTAACGAGACAATTCAGAGATCCAAGGCAATTAACCCCACAACCCTACAAAGGTAATCAATACTAACTGGGTATGAAACGTATAAACTCTGGAAGACCATTTTTACATGCCTTGCTGAAGAAAAACAATGGACTGCAGATGTTCTCACCAATCAACCCCCAGACCCTTAAGAGGCAACACAACAGATACGAGAATGGCAACAAAAAATGACGAGTAGAAATTATTGCTTTTAGGAACAATAGCGCCAAATATAGTCATCCACTTCCAGTGCCACCAATATGCCAAACAAATATGAGACCAACTCGCACATGATTGTGGCAGTGTTGATCCCTTTGATCAAATGAAAAAGCTTGGACAACTCATTCAAAGATGCTTGACACAGAAGACGTCGCAAGTTATATTCATAGAGCAAGAGCCCTAAAAGGAGAGATTACTGCGACAGATTATCCACTTACCGAAAATGAAGCCTGCATATGGCCATTAAGAGGCATCCAGCATCACCCCCTTAATATGTGTGAATCACTCTTGTGATCCGGCAGGGCCTTAACAATTCAACTTTTGGAGACCAAGGTAATCGACAGTTTGATTTATCCCACGCAAGAACTTCAAGCATTTACAACTCCTTCTGCTGTAATAGCTCAAGCTCAAGCTTATCTACAACAACTTTTTAACGAATATAGACGCACTGGTAAAACGTCTAATCTAATGTCAACCAACTCACACCAACGTTGTTTTGACGAACCATAGCCAACACGATTCTTTTACAGCAACTTTTACTCACCAGAACAACAAGTAGAATACGGCAGTGAACCCCTGCACATTCACAACCATCTAATAGTAATTTAATGTGCAAAGGACTTTCCCAGCCATGACGACGTCAAGGAAGGCGACCCACGTTGTGTTCCTTCTGTAAACGTTCCTCCCGCCAATTTCGGGACTGCTACGCCATCCAACCGTCACAGTATCCCCTCGGGCACAGGTGGTAGACCTGCTACGGATGAGGGCATTTTTCGAACGCCTGTGGCTCGTTCTCCAAATGGACCCGACACTGTACCAAGTACGGAAGAAAACGATAACTGGTAGCCGACCACGGACCTCCTTTGGACTAAATCACTACCTACCAGGTCAGGGAGCAAACCGAAATCGCATCATCTTGTTCAGCCATAATGGCATACAGCTATTAGATTATGATGACAACTTGTTTAGAGGCCTGTCAGATTGAACCACGCTCTGACTACGCTTGCTAGGATTTAACCCTGAGAGAAAGGACTTCCCATTCTCTAATACAATTCCAGGGCGATTGTCCAACAGCAAGCATACCTAGCTAGAGTAGCGACTACTGGAATATTACTGTTTTTAGTGAAACAGTAGCACATTAAATAGGCCCAAATGACCCAAAATGGGCGCTTTTCTCGAAAACCGTAGGAAATATGAAAAAAGTAATGGAACATACATTATAGAGTACATTACTGCAAACAACTTTTATCGCAACATCCCTAGGTTTCTTATAGGAATGAACGATATGTTAGGAACAAATACAAAATACGAAATGAAATTATCGGAAAAATTCCAAATTGGGGGTGGTTCACACATGGCGTTGAAAAATATCTATAGAGTATCAGAAAAAATGGCACCATCATTTTTTTGGATCAAAATAACCTTCTATAGTGCCATCTATAGTGCCAAGAATACACATTTGATGCTCACGGGCCTTGACTTTGCAACATAAGCCCCTATACTACAGATTTTTCGCGTATCTGAACCATCAAGTTACAGCGATGAAAATAGACCTATTAGAAATTTAGTTTTCTAATTGCCGGGAAGAAAAATACACTACCTGTAAATTAAATTGCATTCAGTTCCTGAGTGCTCTGTACCCTGGAGGATTTTAAACTCTCTAGATACGCCCAGCTCGGACACCCACTTGCACATGCGCGAGTCCGCGCGTGCAGGCCCTCCATAAATAGTGCTACGGCGTAGGCCAGCCATCTCTTTTCCTCCACGCATCCGTCACGGCTGCTTCGCTCTGTTACCCGCCATCTTGGTTTTCCTTCGTCGTTCGTCGTTCCCCTTCGCCGGCCTGGAAGTCATCGCACCGCCCGCTCCCGTCGCCACCTTCATTCCCGTCGTTCCCGTTCGCCGGTCTCTGAAGCTCATCGCACCGCCCGCCACTCCCGTCGCAGTTTAGCGGTCTTTGCAGCTCATCGCACCGTGCATCTTCCCGTTCTTCGTTCCTCGTTCGTCATTCGTCGTTCTTGTTCGCCGTTCCCGTTCGCAGCACCTGCCTCTACATGAAAAAAGCTCCCGTTTGCGTTCGTTCGTTCGTTCGCTGGTCATCCTCTCATGAAGGAAATTTTCTCGGCCTCGGACGAAGATTTTCTTCTTTCTGCAAGTGAAGCGTTCACCGTTTGCCGTTCACCTGCTACACAAGAAAGACTCCCGTCCATTCTCGTTCATTGTTCGTCGGCCTTTGAAGCTCAGCGCAAGCTCCAGCAGCTGCTGTGCCAACGTCGCTACCCTGGCCGTTCGTCGTTCGTCGTTCTTCATTCTCGTTCGCCTCCCGTTCGCAGCACCTACCGCCTCTACATGAAGAAGGCTCCTGTTCGCGTTCGTTCGTTCGTTCGTTCGTTCGCTAGTCATCCTCTCAAGAAGGAAACTTTCTCGGCCTCCCTGATCTATCATTACTCATCACGTTTTGGACGAAGATTTTCATCTTTTCTGTGTCCCCCTCATTATGCAAGTGAAGCATTCACCGTTCGCCGTTCACCTGCTAGACAAGGAAGATTCCCGTCCGTTCCTGGCCGTTCGTCGTTCGTCATTCGTCGTTCGCCATTCGTCGTTCGTCGTTCCCGTTCGTCGTTCTCGTTCGCAGAACCCGCCATTTCTACGGCCTCCCTGAACTATCAACGCTCATCATGATTTAGACGAAGATTTTCATTGTTTGCGTCCAACTCATTATGTAACTGAAGCATTCATCATTCGACATTCACCTGCTGCACAAGGAGACTGCCGTTCGCCCTTCTTCCAAGCCCTTGGCATTGTTATTCTTCCCGCCACTCAGAAACCGATTCCCGTCACTCATCGATTGTTGCATTTGTCCCGTTGTGGCCGCCAAATGAACCTGACGTTCGTCGTTCCCGTTCGTTGTTCGTCGTTCCCGTTCGTCGTTCGTCGTTCGTCGTTCCTGTTCGCCGTACCCGTTTACAAGATCTGCCGCTACATGAAGATTTCTTCGATTCGTCCGTTCGTTCGTTCGTTTGTTGGTCCCCTATTGACAACGTTTTCTCCTACTTAAGAAGATGTTGTCTGTCCGTTCATGGCATCGTTCGTCACCGTTCATTGCACCGCTCACCCCGCAATCAACGCCATCCATGCTGCTGTGAACTGCTGCTGCTTTCATGACCATTACTCGCAGCCGTCGTTGCATCTGCCCCGGTGGACTGCCGCCCAACACGCTTTTCACGACCACTGCTTACAGCCGCCGTTTGCTTGTTCTTATGCCGCCATCCTATTTCATTCATTCAAGCCGGCAAGAAACCTCCATTCGCCGCCCGTTGGCTCGACGTTTGCCGCCGCCGCCACCCGTTCATGCAGCCGCTGCGCCAACATCGTCACGAGACGACTGTTGCCCGTTTGCCCGCTACACCAAGAGGCTCCCGCTCGCTCTTGTTCATTGCTCGTTCGCCGCTCACCACTACAAGGTTTTGATGCGTTTCTTGTTTCTTACAGATTATCCCTTCAGGAAGGAAAACCTCCACAAAAGATGACTGCCATAAGTTAGAGGCTTCTCTTACACATCGTGGCCACCATTTGCTGCACCGTACGCCTCATGATTGATGCCGCCTATGCAGTCCTCTTCCGGGAGACTTCTTTCTTCTGGCCTTCCAGCCCATCACGCTCGTCACGTTCTTCAACGTCCTGATTAAACGAAGATTCTCATCCTTCCGTTCGCCCCGTTTGCACCAGCCAAGCAGTGGACGTTCACCGTATCTGTCACTGTTCTTCTTAATCCAATTCACCGCTCGCAAGCTCTCCTAGAGAATCTCTGCTCGAGCTTATACACCGTTCACTGGCCCGACTGTTGGTCACAAGCCGCTTGCCGTTCACAGCCCGTTCATCACTCGTTGCCCACTGGTCGGCGTTAAGTCCGCTCGCCTGTTCAGCCACTCTCCGTTCACGACCAAAGCTGGACTTATCTTCACACCAGTGTCCAACACTCACAGCCGAAAATTATTCCAACTCACCCTCGTTGATGGCCATCAATCTCTCCAACCTTTACATCGGCATCTCACTTCGTTGCCCGCATGCCGTTAGTCGTTCGTCGATTGTCCCACCAATTGAAGCTCGACGACCGCCACCTGCAGCCCGTTCGTCGTTCGCAGCCTGCTCACCGTTGCAAAACCGCCCGACGTTCGCAAGCTTACCCGAAGAATCACTCCTCGAGCCCGTTGCCATCTGCCGGCCCAACTGTCTTTCAAGCTGTTCGCCGCTAACAGCCGTTCGTCGTTCGCAGCCCACCCGTCGACAAGCACTCACTTGCCGAGACACCTCTCCCGTCGCTGGCCCGGCCACCGTTCATGCTTGCCGTCACGGTCATTTGCTCCTGTTATCCGCCACTCACTTCTCGTTCGTCGTTCACCATTCCCGTTCGTCTATCTTGCAGCCTGTCATCTTTCCTGTTTGCCGGTCTTTGAATCTCTTCGCGCCGCTGCCACTCCCGTCACCGGTCAGCGGCCTTTGAAGCTCATCGCACCATGCATCTTCATGCTCGTCGCATCACGACGCTCATCATTCTCGTCCGTCGTTGGCCGATCTTTGAAGCCATGTTCGTTGAAGCTCACGGCATCGCTCATTGCCGGCCAGTCCGACCACTCGTAACCACATGCCTGCTTTGAATTGCGACTTTCATCTTCAATGCTGAACACACTGGCTCTCACCTGTCCCTGAAGTCAAATTGCGTTGGACCCTCTTCAGACTGGGATAAGCGTCTACCTGGGGTAACCAGGTGCTGCAGACATCAACCCCTCTCTCGCTGCTAACTTGGCGTCCGCGATCAATCAGCCGTCTTCACTGGGACAACAACCACCAGGCACTGTCGAAAGCTTATGGACTCGATACAACAAATCGATGGAACGCCAACCCCGCGCCCACACCTAGCTTCTGCCTCGCTCCACTAGAACCACTGCGTGAGACTTCACTTAATCACCAGCGTACTTCGTTCCATCTCACCTCCCTCACACCACCTCAACTTGGTTTCAAAATGGGAAGGTCTTCTTCAACTCGCCAAACCTTTTCTAATTAAATGTTCACACGCATGTCTTTGAATGTAATCCCAAAGCTCATTGTCACTCTACCTAACTGTCACCAATCGAATCATGATGATCTTCTACGGTACCCAAGCTCTTCACACTCCATCTCCGTCACCAACCACCTGCTGCATCACGACGAAGCTAAATTTTCTTCGACTCCCCCATCACTTTAACTCAACTAAATACAAGAACGACAAATGCTATAATCCTTGCACTGCCCGAAATAATGTCCATTTTCTTCGCGCACTTCTGGAAGGGAAATTGGCCTCACACCACGCCCCTCAGGCCCTCCAAGTCTCCCGATGACATGCCTGGACTCCTGTTTCTACACCTTCCATGACCAGGTCTATTGAAGGAATTCCGGCTGGCCCATTATTTTATTCACTCGGCCTTGCGCCTCACATTCCACTGTTAAGTCTCGTTCATTTCCAAGTCTTCGGAATTCGACTTATCCAATGTTATGTTTGACTCATCATTCTGTCAATCTTGATGAAACACTTTGTCACCATCACTAACCTTCATGGCTCTTAGCCAACACCTAATCTGTTCGGATGTCCTCATCAACTTACACTCGGTCATTGCCACCAACAATTCCTCACCCATATGTGTGGCAATTTCGCACTCACACTGAGTCAAACTGAACATCGACGATCTTCTCGACTCTGCACTCAATGGATCCTTATCCTCACAACTTTACACTCATGGCAGTGTGCTCGGTAATTCGCCCCTTCACATGCTGTCCTTCTAAGGTTCCCTTGGTTCACCCACATACTACGTTCCACTTCCTAATCTTCTGCTCCAATCACAATGACACTGGGGAACAACATCTCATTGACCCTTCACCACTCTGCAACATTACTCGCATTATTCAAATCACTAAAGCCCACCTTACGCTTCATCCGTCAGCGGAAAATCACAATACCCTCTTCAACCAGCTTGACTGCTTCTCCAAATCAAAACACACAGCCAATGCACTGTTCCTTGAACACTCTGTTAACATCTGAATCTTTGATTCTGATTTCTCAATGGTCTGCGACTTCACGCCTTCTGTGGCTCGAATTTCTCAACACACACCTCAACACCAATGTGCTAAATCTTCATGAACCTTACTCCGCGTCAATTGGGCTATAAGTCTGTCCTCCTGTCCGGTGTTTTTCAATTTTTGCAGGAGGTACAGATGTATGACAAGATTTAGATTAGGGGTTTGAATAATTTCTCTGTAATGTGTGGTGCAGTGGCAACCCGGACCACTGCACTGTGACTGAGGTTGGCGCTAATGACCAAGCTGTCGACGCGCCATTAAGCCTCATCTCCCCCCCCCCTTACTCCGCATCTCGCGCTCATTGACATCCCGTTGAACCTACCGCAAATCAGCCAAAAATGTTAAACCATCAAACGAAAACCTAACAAGCGTGGATTCTGGAAAAACTCGCCTGAACTTCCTCACCAACTCGCTTTGGCTATTGAAAGTTTCCTCCCCACTCCGACTGCCTTGCGCAGAAAGTCGGCCGTGACTAGAGAATGTTGCGTCTGCAACTAACCAACCACAACTCTGTCACTGGGGACCCAGCTCACGCCCTCGGGAACCCGTCATGATGGTGCCCGCCACCTATACTGACGAGGTCTGCTGTAAATGCAATTTAATTTACAGGTAGTGTATTTTTCTTCCCGGCAATTAGAAAGCCCAATTTTACCTGGGGGAGGTCAAAATTGGTTTCATTGCCTAAGGGGAAAAATACACTACCTGTAAATACCCACCCGACCTCCCCTCTCGAGTCACCATCATGGTTGACATTTCGTGAGGAAAAGTAGATTGCTGGCTTACGCCGTAGCACTATTTATAGAGGGCCTGCGCGTGCGGACTTGCGCATGCGAAGGTGGGTGTCCGAACTGGGCGTATCCAGAGAGTTTAAAATCCTCCAGGGTACAGAGCAGTCAGGAACTGAATGCAATTTAATTTACAGGTAGTGTATTTTTCCCCTTAGGCAACAGAAACCAATTTTGACTTCCCCCCAGGTAAAATTGGGCTATTTTTTTTTATTTGGCGCTACTTTCATCATTTTAAGGGCGGACGAGTAGACGAACAAATGCTCACGCACGCACATCGTTTATTTTAATGACGTAGAATGTAAGCGGTAGAAAGTTTTCACAAGACAGATAATCCAAATGCAAATTAATCCAATATGTCGTACAGTCAACCACATTTGCTTTGCAAAGTCGGTGAATAAACAAAACTTTCCACATGCGGTTTACTCTTTTATTACGTTTTAAAAATCACTATAATCAGTAGATGAAGAACGTTATTGTCAGTTTGCACTAGAAGATATTTAATGGCCGGATAGCAAAGATCAACACTTGTCAAAGACATGTGCTTGTAAAGACTTGTATGAGTTCAGTATTAATGCGATACGACATTTTAGCAGGAGAGGGATATCCAAACCGAAATTACTGGTCTTTAGTGCCTAGAATCCTTAACAAGAACAATTTTTGTTTCGACTAGATAACGATCAGCTACATTCTTGAAGAAAGCTAAACCATCGTTGTTGAATTTTTCAACTGAAGACATCTTTGTAATAATGAACATTGCAGCCTTTCAGTTGCATCTTCTAAGCTAAGATTACGTTCTACTTCTCTTCAATTAATCCTCTATTAATCTTGGTACATTTATTTTATTGTAGCGTCCAAGAGTTGATACCTGATTATAGCTGGGAACATCTTATAGAATAAAGTAGCAAACCTTACGTAGCATTGGGGAAGAACATTTTTGGTCCACATCTTTGGTCCACTGGTGTTCGTCTTAAAAAAGTAGTGGCCATGAAGTAGATAAATAATCATTCCATTTGTGGGCGGAGCAACGTGTATGTTACTATTTTCTACGAGACCACTTTAACAATGCTACCATTATTTACCTACTGCATGGTTACGATTCTTTCAAGATGACGAACACCAGTGAATTGAGGAAATCATAGCCTTCATACTTATGTTACCTACCTGTGAAGAAAAAAGTCAACCAGTTTCGTCATAAGGCTGCCACTGTATTAGTAGAGGAATTTTAGGAAATTCGCTCTAAGAAGTTAGCATGAAGTTGAAACTTGGCACAGTAGTTAGTGATGCCTTGCTGATGACGCTGTTAAAGGACCCCATAAATCCCAGCTGTGTGTCAGCCGCCATCTTGGAAAATGGTGCTCGATTTTCGGTTTTTTGGCAATAACTGGAGAATATTCAAAGTTAGCAAAATATACCAAGAGACAAAATTTCTCACTCAGAAAAAGACAAACATTTTTTGTAAGAAACATTTTTTTGTAAAAAGAAAAAGAAAAAAAACAGACTTATAAAGCTAATGCTTATCATGCTGTCATGCTTATCATGTTTAATGCTAACATGCAAATTACTACTAGTTTTGTGTATGAAAAGAAGCATTATGAGCTCTGAATACATATTTTAAGAGCCTATTACATGTCCTTGACAGATTGTCAGTGTCATATTATATATTCTCTGAGAAAATTACCTTTGTCACAATAAATTCATGGTTTAATCCTCAGACTCTCTTGTAGTAGCATCTCGACAGGCGTGAGTTGTCGCAGAGATTTCGTAGTTCCTTCGCAATTTCCACCCATTAGTAGGGTGGTAAGAGGTGGAATTGTTCACATTCTGTGAAAAGCGTGAAATTTGGCATGAATGCATAGGAAGGGTCACTTCAAAAAAATACCTGTGATAGCAGGTTCAACCCAGGGATGGGGATGATTTCCCCCCCCCCCATGAAGTTTTTGGGGGGCCTTAACCGTCAACAAATTAAAAGCAAAATGTGAAGCAAAAACGTTCAGCGTACATTTCTTGACAAGAAAAGTGACATACAGTTTGTTACATAAAAGCAACCCCTGAACCCTAAAATCGTATTTAAAATATATCACCCTTTATTCGTCACAATGCTCCTTTTTCAATTAGTTGTTACAGTGGTTTTCGTGTTCAAAGTGCTCTTGCAAGCCCTCTAATACCCCGAAATGGACATGTTACGGATTTCATGAAAGGTGCGGATCTATTCTTTCCATCAATCCTAACCGAAAAATATGTAACGTAGATAGGGATCGTCCTACGCCCATTTAAAGGTGAAGATGTAATAACATAGCAACGAAAGCCTATGTTGATTTTGGAATTCAAAGTCCTCTTCCAAGCCCTCTACTAGTCCTAAATGGACATGCTTGGGATGTTCTGAAAGGTGGGAATCCATTCTTTCCATCAATCGTAACCGAAAGGTTTCAGCCGAGATAGGGACCGGCCTATGCCCATTTAAAGGTTTAGCTGTAATTGTTGTAGTGGCTGGTTTTAATTTCAAAGTGCTATTGTAATGCTCATATTTGTTTTTGTATCTAAGCTAAACAATTTCGGTTGAGAACGATGGAAAGAACAGATACCCACCTTTCTGAAAATCCTAAGCATGTCCATTTCAGGCTATTAGAGAGCTCGCAAAAACAATTTGAATTTTAAAATCAAAATACGCTTTCACCGTTTAGCCATTAACTATTCACCTTTAAATAGGTGCAGAACGGTCCCTACCTAAGTTAATAAAATATGGTTAGGTTTAGTGGAAAGGATAGGTTACCACCTTTCAGAAAATTCTAAGCATGACCAATTTAGGCTATTAGAATGCTCGCAGGAAAACTTTGAATACGAAGATCTGTATAATAACCAATTGAAAAACGGAGCATTCGGGTGAATTAGGGTGATGGGCTCTAAATACGCTTTTGGGGGTCAATGGTTGATGTTACGTAAAAGATATGCAGTTCTTTTTCTGTCCAGAATTGTGTGCTGAATGTCTTTGGTTCACATTATTCCTATGATTTGTTACGGTTAAGGAGTTACACTCAAAAAACTGTTTTAGGGTGGGGGTAAATCACCTCCTCTCCCTGATGGGGGATTTTGAACTTCTTTATCATGGCTATTTTTTCAGTCCCCCTCATGTGCACCCATAATAAATTTTATGCTTTACACAGAAAATAAACAATTTCATAAATGTTGGGTCCCAATCTGCCCTACTTACATAACTGAGCACAACAAATCAGATTGCACACACTTGCATCTCTTATTGGTGCATCCCCCCTTGCAGTTGCATGAAATTATCTTCAGACGATCTGATGGAATTACTTTCTTGGTAGTGGGAACAGGCCTCAGTGATCCCTTTGTCACGGACCAACCCCATGCTGTCAGATCGATGCCATTTCCTATCCATTACTGGACCTGCAGAGATACATCTTGCATGAGTATTGCTCTGAAGTTGCGCTGGTTAGAGGCAAGGATTCCAAGAGAAAAGATGTATCCATCTTTTTTTCTGGCTGCTGAGTGGTTAAGAGTGAGGTACCTTAACTCATCGAAGGACTTTGCTTTAGATCCATGCAGTTATAAGATAAACCTTTCCTTGCAGCTTTGATATCTTCTTTACTGGCATCCTTTTGGTTTAATATTTTCTTTCCATCTCTCAATTCCTTGTCCTTCTAAGAAGTTTGAGTCCCTGTACCTTGTCGCTTCCATCTTCCGCATGACATTGCGCGTCAGTTGGGCGATAAGTCTGTCCTCCTGTCCGGTGTTTTTCAATTTTTGCAGGAGGTACAGATGTATGACAAGATTTAGATTAGGGGTTTGAATAACGTCTCTGTAATGTGTGGTGCAGTGGCAACCCGGACCACTGCACTGTGACTGAGGTTGGCGCTAATGACCAAGTTGTCGATGCGCCATTAAGCCTCAATCCCCCCCCTGTACCTTGTCTATTTCCTACAGAGGTAATGTCGTGTCGTATCCAGTCACCACGTGAGCAAACAGTAAAAGCTTTCCAAGATGGCGGCTGAAGCACAGCAGGGATTTATGGGGACTTTTAAAGTTTTCATCAACAAGGCTTAACTAACAACTGCGCCAAGTCTCCACTTCCTGCTAATTTGTTAGGCCGACTGCCATTTTTTACTCTAAAATTCCTCCACTACATAGACCTATATAGACCACTATATAAAGAAAATGGCACAGTTATGGGGAGGAAATAATAATAATAATAAAAGTTTGTTGCAAACACAACCGGAATGGCAAGGACCTGGTGGTCGCTAACTGCCATCCGATGTTAAGACTAAAAAAAAATTAAAATTAAAAAATTTACAAACTTTTTACAAATAACCGATCAACGAGATAATTCGGAGATCCAAGGCATTTTTTCCCACAACACTGCAAAGGTATACCAATACTAACTAGGTAAGAAACGTATAAACTGTGGAAGACCGTTTTTAAATGCCTTGCTGAAGAAAACCAATGGACTCCAGACGTTCTCACGAATCAACCCCCTGACCTTAAAGAGGCAACACCGCAACAGATACGAGCATGGCAACAACAAAATGGTGACTGCAAATTATTGCTTTTAAGAACAATAGCGCCAAATATAATCATCTACTTCCAGCGCATTCAATATGTAAAACAAAATATGGGACCAACTCGCACACGATTATGCCCGTGTTGACCTCTTTGATCAAATGAAAAAGCTTGGAAAATTCATGCAAATAAAGATGCTTGACACAGAAAACGTCGCAAGTTATATTCGTAGAGCAAGAGCCCTAAATGGAGAGATTACTGCGACAGATTATGCACTTACCGAAAATGAAGCTTGCATGGACATTAAGAGGCATCCAGAATCGGAAGTACTCTTACGATCTGGCAGGGCCTTGACAGTTTAAATTAACCCGCACTCTTCTACCATTTGTGCTACTGTTTCACCAAAAACCGTAACGTTCACTGTAGTCGTTACTCTAGCCAGGTCTGCTTGCTGTTGGACAATCACCCTGGAATTGTACTAGGAAATGGGAAGTCCTTTCTCTCAGGGTTGAATTCTAGATTGCATAGGCAGAGCGTTGTTTCATCCGATAGGCCTCTAATCAAGGTGTCATGAAAATTATAGGAATAGCTCTATGCAATTTAGGCTGAACAAGATGATGCGATTTTGGTTAGCTCCCTAACCTGGTATGTAGTGATTTAGCCCAATGGAGGTTCGTGGTCGGCTACCAGTTATCGTTTTCCTCCGTACGTGGTACATAATGGAGAAGGCTTTAGTATATAAGAAATGAGGAAGAAAAGAGAAATGGCTTTGGTGCTGTCTTTATTCTTTGAAAATTCATTCTGACATAGTCCAGTTTCTGTTGGGAGGTATGTTGGTCTCAACTCTTGTTTGTCTCTTACACTAACCTCGGTAGGCTTACTATACGTTTTGGGTGATATGGAAGCTTGCCATGGCGTTTTTCCTACAGCTTCAGAAGTTGTTATTCCACTATAAAGGGGTAGGAAAAGATAAACATATATGGCGTCCAAGGGCAGGATGCTCGTCTACTTTAAGCGTAAACAACTTCAATGTTCTTTAATCTGAACTGTAGGTGTAGGCATTTTTAGATTGGTACTTTGCCAACACAAAATTTAGGCTATCGTTCGTGTTGTTTTTTGCACAGTCCGGAGTGTCTGCAAACATCGACTGTACACTTCAAAGGTGAAGATAGTAAAAAAAAATTCGCGTCAAAACGCGTTAATAATAGTGTGAGAAACAATCGTCAGTTGGGTTACAAACAATAACGTAAAGTGAGTATCTTTGTTATAACAGTACAGGATGAAGCAATTGTTTTACCTCCAATTAGCGTTTCCCACAAGGGAGTAAAGGTAACAATAGGTAAGTATGCCCATTACAGTGCAAGCATTTTTGTTGATAGACAAAATTACAGTAATTTCCCCGGCCGAGGGTTTTATGTTTTGTTGGTATTTTGGGATTTAGACAATTCTAATAAACAACACTATTTTTGGAGATATTTCTATACAAGGTAAGTTTCAACCACAGAAATTTTTCCGTGTCCCGGGTGTGTTTACACGTGTTATTTACTGACAAGGGGAGAGGGAGTTAGATTGTGGTATAGTAGTGTCCAGTTGGAGTAATAACATTAGGTCTGCCTTTGTAGCAGTACACTTAGTTATTAGCTACTTCTTTTAGTGTTATGTGTTACTGTTGAGTGGTCTTTGGCTTATTACATAACTGTTAACTGGACATAATCTCTAACACTTAATGCCCATATAGATGTCTCAATTTGCCAACTTACAACTTTCAACCACTGTTGCGTCGTATCTAATTCAGTTGGATGACTGCAATTAGATTCATTCGAAAGGTAAGAATGTCTTCTTTCCATAAAGGGTAATTGAAAGCGTTTATCACTGTTAGAAACCGAGTTACGTCCATTTTACTAGGGGCTGATATCACAGTTACTGTTTGATTTTTCGCTCATTTTCAAATTTTAACTTATTCCGACGTTTCTAATTTAGGTGGCTGACACCAATTAGATTCATTCAAAACGTGGGAATGTCATCTTTTCAACAAGTTAATTAAAAGGGTTTATCAGTGTTAGGCACCAAGTTACGCCCGTTTTAATAGGGGCTGGTATTACAATCACCACGACTTTCAACTGCTATTCTGACGTTTCTAATTCAGGTGGACGATTCCAATTAGATTCATTCGAAAGAAGATAACCTTTCAAATGAATCTAAGTGGAGTCATCTACCTAAATTACAAACGTCGGAATAGTATTTTGATGTTAAAAATAGCAAAAAATCGAACAGTGACTGTGATATCAGCCCCTAGTAAAACGCGTATAGCTCGGTCGCTAACAATATTAGACCATTTTAATTATACTTAATGCAAAAAAACGTATATTCACACCTTTCGAGTTAACCTAATTGGAGTCATCCATCTAAATTAGAAACCACGCAACTAGAAACGACGCAATTAGAAACGACGCAAATTGAGACATCCATGGGCATTAAATAGGCCAAAATGGCCCAAAATGGGTGTTTTTCTCGAAAACCTAGGAGATATGAAAAAAAGTAATCAGACAAACATTAAAGAGTGCATTATTGCAAACAACTTTTATCTCAACATGCCTATATTAGGAACAAACACAAAATACGAATAGGAATTATCGGAAAAGTTACAAATTGGGGGGGGGGGGGGGG
>JAHWFP010212655.1:12755-49918 GCA_023313725.1 Lithobius niger | reverse complement strand
GGCGTCTTTCGTTGGATCAATGTATTCTTTTGCTGCTCCTTCAATACATTGTACATACTTCGTTGGACCAACGTATATCTTTATCTGCTAGTTGACCGTCCAACGCTAGCCCAACGTATTTCTTTTTATGTGCACAAGTTTGTTGGCCGTCCTTTGGCCATCCTTCATTGGGCCAACGTATTTTATTTTAACACAACTAAAGTTTAGTGCTGGTTTAAATAATTATTCAGTGTAAAATAGGATTGTTTAGCCATAAGTAGCGTTACTTTCGGTTAGAGTAGCGTAAGTTAGGTTTTAAGACGGTATTGGTCTTTTTTACTCGAATAAACAAACAAACAAACGTTACTTTGAATAGCTTGATTGTTCATAATGTTAAGCAGTACATATGGACATCCCTCAAATTATAATTTTGCTTTGGTGTAATTATAAAATCTTATTTCTGCACATTGTACTCTTTACTTCTACATTTTCATAAAACTTGAAACTTCATAAAATTTTTACAAGTCCAATTCTCCCAGCATCTTATACGCTGGCTAAACTGAGGCGCACAAGCAGTTCAGGTGGTGTAGTGGCTAACTTCTACTGTTCCTGTTCGGTAGGTACCGGTTTCGATCCTACCTGTAGGCATGGTGTTTTATTATTTTAATACATTTTTATTTAGTTGCTGGTTGATAATGGTGCCCCAATGTTGGCATTATGGAGTCATAATAATAATAATAATAAACTTTATTGTAGCACGGGAAAGTACAAAGATCGACAAATTCGAGAATAAAAATTGATTGTGCCACAAAGGGCGAGGTTTAGGCACTGGGCCCATTCTTACACCTAACCCAAACCATCATGTAATTATGTACAATGTCAGCAGACAATAGCAAAAACTAAAGTAAACAAGAAGATGGGATACAGTGGGGATTGGGGGAGGGGGAAGACAGAGAAAAAGAAGGGAAGAAAAAGAGTGGAAGAGGGATGGTGACCAAGTTATGAATTAAACAAGTGACGGAATAATTGAGCTTTGAAAGTTCCAACACTAGAACAAGATTTAATGACTTCGGGCAAATCATTCCATAACTTCATGCTCTGAACCAGAAACGACGTTTGGTATTTAGAGTACCACTTTAGACCACTTTAGACTTCATTAGCCCAATATTGGCTAATTACTGTCAGCAAGGTTGGTTGATAAATACTGGTCCAACATTGGCCAATGTGAAAAAATAATGATGGGCCAACCGTTGGATGGCAACATTGGACCAACGTTTAAAAAGTTCGCGCTGTGACATTGGCACAACATATAGGCACACAAATGTTGGAAACGGTTGGAAACGTTTGGCCAATACGATGGGCCAGCCATTGGCCGATGTGACAAAATAATGTTGGTCCAACCGTTGATGACAACATTGGATCAACGTTTAAAAAGTTCGCGCTGTGACATTGGCACAACATAAACACACAAATACTGCCAATATAGGGCTAATACGTTGGTCCTGCCATTGGCCGATGTGACAAAATAATGATGGGCCAACTGTTGGATGACAACATTGGACCAACGTTAAAAAAGTTCGCGCTGTGACATTGGCACAACATATAGGCACACAAATGTTGGAAACGGTTGGAAACGTTTGGCCAATACGATGGGCCAGCCATTGGCCGATGTGACAAAATAATGTTGGTCCAACCGTTGATGACAACATTGGATCAACGTTTAAAAAGTTCGCGCTGTGACATTGGCACAACATAGGCACACAAATGCTGGAAACGGTGGCAACAGTTGGAAACGTTTGGCTAATACGATGGCCCAGCCATTGGCCGATGTGACAAAATAATGATGGTCCAACCGTTGATGACAACATTGGACCAACGTTTAAAAAGTTCGCGCTATGACATTGGCACAACATAGGCACACAAATGTTGCCAACATAGGGCCAATACATTGGACCTGCCGTCGGCCGACGTGACAAAATAATGATGGGCCAACCGTTGGATGCAAACATTAGACCAACGTTTAAGTGTTGGCGTGTGATGTTGGGCCAACCATTGGCCGACTGATCAATGCTACTTGGGAAGTACGTTATTTGACACTTCAGTTAAAAATTTATCTTACTCTTTCAAAAATAGTTTTTGCCAGAAGTCTAAAACCCTTATAAATGCTTCTTTCAAAAATTTAACTGTTTGAATTAAGATTGAATGCATTAGCATACAGTATTTTTTCATAGCATATGATGAGTCACGGTGGGGCGTAATTTGTTCTTTATCGGATGGGTCAAGTGGGTCGTGGGTCAGGGCCCGAGTGGGCCAGGTGGGTCATGGGTCGGAAAAAGTGACCCACTTCCATCTCTGGTTCCGGTTTCATAAAAACTTTTGTGTGTGTAGAAAAAAGTTGTTTGTCCCAATAAGCCACCAAACGTTGCGATCACTCAGCTTAAAAATGACCGGCAAACAACACTAGGGGGAGCGACGGAAACAAACTTAGTGAAAGTAAATTGTGTAACATCTCCCATATGAAGTTTGTAAAAATACTATACATTGTTTAGGCAGTTTGCGATAGCGCAATGTTTATTCGCTGTTATGTTTGAACTCGACTGTGGACCGGCTTCAGCTACGATTTCCAGCGTCATGTTGTCTGTGCTTCGGCGGTCAAGCAGTGAACACTATTTGCGCTATGCATAGTTGAAGCCTTAACCAGACAGAAGAAGATTTCGCGCGAGGCGGCGCCATGCAGCCACAAACAGCCAGTCTGCTTAGGGCTTTTCCCTTCTGTGAGAGTTAAGCCCTAACCAGACTGTCTGCTCGCAGCTGTACGGCGACACAGGATGGTTTACCAAAAACGTCAACATCAGTCCTTAAACGCAACACCAATCATACGATTGCAGTAATTTTGACCTTTTAGGCAGGTAATGGCGCATCGTTTCGCACGAAATTGTCTCTGTCTGGAGAGGGCTTTACTACCCCCTGGTCACACACATATGTCACTGTTACTAGCCAACCAAAACAAACAGCCCTGTAGCGGATTAGTAGGCCTACAGAAAAAGCTTCCAATTGAGCTGCAATGCCATCTTGTACCCATAGTTCTTGAGCTTTACGGAAGCGTTCAAATTACATAACACTTTTTTCTAGCAATTCATCCCCCCACTTCCACCCCTGTCCTCCTTTGTAACACCTGTGTAACACTTGGCATAAACCCGCCACCACCAAAAAATATGTAACATTTTATTGCCCCACCCACCAGTTGTGTACATTTTCTGGGATAAATTCGTTTTCTGTAAGCTTACTTAGTAGGGAAACCCGGGGCAAAGTGGCTATAGTTTGTTTAAGTGCTTGCTGTGGCAGAAATATAAGACTTAGCAAAACTATGAAAACTGGTAACGATATAAGAAACATTTGTGTTCATGAAAAAAATTGACCAATAGTGTTGTTACAGTATTAATAGTTTTAAAATTCAGTTTTGTAATCCACTTTAAATGCTACTTTTTACAAAACTAAAAAGATACCTATCTGGGGCAAAGTGGATATGTCTTAAAAACAGTGTTCATAGCTCATCAAAAGAATGAAAATCGTGTCACAAAAGTTTTTAGCCTCTTCAATAGCTACTCTCAGTCTATTATCCTTGAGCTTCAGTCATTATCCGTGAACTTTCCTTGCATGACTCATTGGATGACCTTGACTGAAAGCACTAACAATATGCATCCACTTTGCTCACTGTGCACCTTCATCCTGTTTTACTTCGTCCTTCATCTACACTTATATTTTCAAACTATACTATAGTACTACGTTATTCTGCAAGAATTCTTCTTCAAAATGACGCCATATTATCTTTCGGTGACGCATTGTTTCGAAGATATCACACGTTTCCCTCGCTGACGATTTTTTTTTCAACCTTCATTGAAAGCTGAAAGACGTGCCACACACTAATCCCTCCAGTGTCAAAATACAAACCTTACGTGACGTCACTAATAAAGTAGTGCTGCAGCTAAAAAAAAAATCAACAGCGCTCTAGTAGTTGTTTTCTTGTAACGCCCATTATCCACTTTGCCCCGGCTTGTCCTACCTAAGAGCAAAATATGCAGTAATTTTGAAAATAATAAAATAAAAATTTCATGCTGTAAACAGAAGTTAGAAAAATAATTTAACTAAAAGAAGTTAGAAATAAAATTTGGATACTTAGCCGAAAAATAATTTGGCGAAAATGTGTGTTGCATAACATTTCATCGTACTACCCCCCTCCCACGTCATAACAAATGGTAACACATTTGCTTAACCCCCACCCCCCTCCAGTCTCATGGTGTTACGTAATTTGTGAACGCTCCCTAACACAACACACTGATGTGCTTGCATCTTTAAGGTTTCTGTTAAATCCGCTTTAAGTATCAAAACACGCCGCTAAGTCGTGCTTGCATCTTTTTGTCGGTGGAAAACGGACATCTTGTTTCTGCAGCCGAGCTGGCACCTATTTTGTTGCTACATGAATACATCTAGCAGTGAGTACGAAACGGTGAAAAGAGAGACATAGCCGATACTTGTAGCGCTGAAAATTGCAGCTGATTTGAAGGCAAAAGGAATAGCCATTTAGCGAACTGCTTAACAATTCAATTCATGGAATGCTGACTGTTGATTACATTCAAAAGTTTTAACTTTGGCAGTGTTGTATCCAAACTCTGATGAAAAGGATTGGCAGTTCTGCTCCTATGGCTGAATACATTCTTGCTGTACTCTTCATTTAAATCTTCATAGTTTGTTTCTGCCCACTTTCCATTCAAGACTGACGGATAGGCCAATCCGAAGTGAGTAGGTGGATCAAGAGTAGAAAGGGAGTGTAGAGCCAAACTGGGATGACAAAATCCGTCAAAAGAGGGCTCACAATGGTAGAGGGGGAAGGGGTGCACCTTTGATACCACAAGAGCTTTTGTTGGCAGAGGGCGCTTTTCTTTTTTCTCCCGCATGCAGCAAACCGCGCACGTTCTTCGTGCAAGGCAGTTAAGTGGGTCAAGATTCTTTTAAACGTAGTTGGCCAAGCGACCAACCACTTATTGCCTACTTGAAGTAGAGAACGAAAAAAAAAAGAAGAACAGAGATGGATGTCAAAGCAATAACTAAACCAAATTGTTTAAAATGATGAAGATAAATGGAAAACAGAGGTACACTTCTTCTGTCTACATAACCTACGATACTCTAAATTGAATTATCATTATTGGTTTTTATACTTAATCGGTGATATGGCTTAATAACGTATACTGGGGATTAATAGAGTTGGACTAGGCAGGAAAGAGTGTCTGTGCCGTTTACTAAACAGGATAGCCACGTATTTGATTAGCAGACCCTAATTCGGATAAAGTGATGGGACCACCGACCTCTGCTATATAGTTTGGGAAGCGTTGTAAGCTCCCCCCAAATATTAGTTAGAAGCCATTTTTTTTTCAATACCCTGCTGTCGTTTCAGTCATCAGCCTCCACTGCTTTAAAACACGTTTTGCGTTTCTAGGAACTCCTTTTATTTGGTTGATTTTCATAGCGTTAATAAATTTTTTCTTTCGGTGGAGTTGGTTGGGGGGGGGGGGGGTTACGAAAAGAGGTTGAAACGCGCAAATAAAGTGGAAGAATAAAAGAGTGAAGAGGGGATGTGTGCGTTAAAGGAAAGCTAAGTCCGAAAATTGGCTTAATTTTTCCTTCGGTGAGGAAAAATAGTTCGTAAGGGGAGCCTGAAGTGTGAAAGCGAAAGGGCGCCTGTGCCTTGGCACATTGGCTCTATGACCAGTCCGAATCCGTCAGTAACCACGCAGATTATTTCAAATCTATTGTGTGTTTTCTTATGATACACAAGAATCTTTACGAGAATCACATTGACTCTTTACGAGTTTCGAGTCCAGTTGTTTTTTTCTCCCCATTTTCCCACTTTTTCCGCTCCTTTCCTCCTCCCCTTCACCTACCCAAACATATTTATCATTAAATTTAACGTAAATAGAACTCGAATCTTCAAACCCTTCTAAATTTATCCTAACACTTCCAGCATAGCGACATGGCAACGTGGGACGATGGCGACATGGCAATATTCTTGTTAAGTGTGATAATTACTATCTCCCTTCGCTTTGAGGCTTGCGTTGGTGGATTTCCATTGCTGCCTAGCAACAATGTGCACAACAATGTAAAACAATAAAACTGGTCATTTACAGCTCCCGAACTAATTTACCACTTTCGACAGCCACATCTATAAAATGAGCTGAGCTAACTCGCTTTATACACAGTGAGCCAGCACTGACAACAACAAACCAACAACTACATTTCTATTTCTGTTGTTGGTATGTTGTTCTCCGTGCCGGCTCCCAGTGGCTTAATAGAGCAAATAGTTTGATCTGCAAAGAGCGTTGTTAATAAATTTTGGTACGCGTGTTTACCAATCCCTACAAAGCTTACATCCTATACCAAATTTGGTTTAAAAATATTAAAAACGTGTAGCCTACAAACATTAACACATTAGAAAACAAAAACGAGTTCGTTTGATGTTTAAGGTAAGGTTTCACTTATCCGAAGACAAAACAGCAAAGTAACACAAATAAACTTTCCTGTAAGGTTTCACATATATACCGCAGTGTAATCCCTGTGCTGTTTAGTCCATGTGAATTCACATGTTTTTTACAGTTTTTACTTTAAAACACGATAGGTCTGATTGGTTTATTCTATACTTGTCTGAACGACATCGCTGAAAAATCGTAAAAATCATTCTTTTTTTGTGTGCTTAGTACAGACCTACAGATTAAGTAATTCAGGGTTCGTGCTACTCCTTGTAAAATTGGAAATGTCGTTGAAAATAAAAATGAAATACCAGTCTTGAAGTCTTGAATATGAAATTTTTGAAAAGTGAATATGTACCAATAGGATGAACGGAAAGGAGACGACTTGACTAGAATAATGCTGAAAAATTTAGCCCCGAAAGTAGGCGAGTATGTAGTCTATATTATACACTATATTATTCTTACAATTTTGAAAATAGGGATATGGTTTTAATTTTATTTACTTGTCTAATGGTTCAATACAGCAGTAAAGTTTCACGTGGACTAAACAGTGCAGGAACACTGCGGTATGTGAAACCTCACAGGAAAGTTTATTTGTGTTTCTTTGCTGTTTTGACTTCGGATCAGTTAAACCTTACCTTAAACATCAAACGAGCTCGTTTTTGTCTTCTAATTCGTGATACTTTGACACACCAAGTTAGTTTTCTGTACTCGTTGCAATGCACTGAATTTCGCTCGCTTCGCTCGCTCATTCAGTCCAAGTCTTTCTTTTGGATGTTGGTTTGTCCGCACTCTCTATCAGCGACTTTGTCCGTTATTTGTAATATAGGACGGCAAGCCAAATGGGCAACGGACATTTTAGCTTTATAACACGCGAGAGTGACGTGAAATCATTATACATAAATAGTAAGCAAAAAACCCGCCAAGTTTCAGCCTTGTTTTTTAAACCACAGACGTTAGATGGCTGAAACTTGGCGGGTTTTTTGCTTACAATTTATTGTTTTTGGTAGATATCAGTACTTTTGGTAGCAGCGCCTAACGTTTTTTTTTTGTTATTTATGATGTTTTGGATTCTTTATATTTTTGGTTCTAACCTAGGTGAAACTTTACTTCTGTACTTTATAACATTTTCGGTGTTGACTTTTGTGTAGATATCAGTTGTTTTGGTAACTGATTTGATTTTCTGATTTTGTGGAGTTTGGATTTTGTAAGTCAAATACTTTCTGTAAAAGCAAACTAGGAATAACTAATTACTCGCAGGATGGAGCCAAGTATTAATTCTACAGAAATTGCACATTCCAGATAAAATGGCAAAAACATTTAACTACAGCAGTAAGGTTTTACGTGGACTAAACAGTACAAAAACACTGCATTGTACGAAACGTTACAAGATAGTTTATTTCTGTTCCTTTGCTGTTTTGACTTCGAATTAGTTCAACCTTACATTAAGCATCAAACGAGTTGGTATTTATTTTCTAATGTTGTTTGTTGATGGGTCTGACGGATTTTGTTATTTTCCAATAACAATGCAACTTATATTTAGTATGGAGGAGTTCCGCAAGCCAGATATATGCCGTTACAGCAGATCATTTGGTGGTTTCTTTACGTTTTCGGTTGCCAGATTTTATTGAAGCTGTACACTTGGTTATTTTCGGCAATGATTCTTGTTTAGGTATCAGTTGTTGTGGTAAGTGATTTTATGATTGTTGGTTTTATACCTTTTTTTTTTCTAGTCGAATAATTTCCTATAATGCAAACTAATTATAACTAATTACTTGCAAAAAGGAGCCAAGTATTAATTCTAACACATTTCAAATAAATAATACTCTTGTTGGTTGTTTGTGACTGTTTGTTTATGGGTATGGCAAATTTAGCAATAACAAGTTAACTTGCTAGCTAGTATGGCGGAGTATGTCATTTCCGATATACCGACCGCTTAACAAGCACGAGACACAATGCTTTTAACAATACCGAACAATACATTTAGGGTTACAAACAATACTTAACAATCCATAGTTCCGCAACGTGCCAGTTAGCTCACTAACCCAATGACCCTCCATTCCCAAACCTCCAAAGGTGTGTACAATTAATGTCGCCCTATACTCACAGCAACTTTCATTTCAAAAGGTCTCAGTTCCGAATCGTTCACTATCGGCTTCTTAATTTTTTTGGAAATTAACATGACTTCCGGTCATACCGTGTATATATATGATTGAAGTCCTCTCTCCAGCAAAACTAAAACTAATAATTTCTTCGTTTCTATTCAATATATTTCGACCAAACTTGGCCAGATAGCAACTTTTCCAAACTTTACGCCAACTTTTATGCAATTCCGTACAAGAGTAAACGTAGGGAGCCACACGTAATTTGAAAATAGTTCACTTGTTGTTGTTGTTCTTGTTCTTGTTCTTGTTCTTGGCTGCCACGGTTTCAAAAAAACACAACTGCACCTACCTAAAATCTGAAACATGATCTGAGCCAGAAATTTCCCTTGGCTTCAACAGGGACCACTTTTTCAATTGGTCGATCCATTCCGGAGTTACGGGACCCTAAACGATCATTTTGATTGTTTTACATTGTTTTAACCATTGTATTTAGGGAACGATGCCACTCAGCAAACTCCAGATTCATTCTTCGCGCACGTGTTATGTCTTTGCTAAAAAGTTTGTTGAACAGTAAAATGAAGGATCTGCCTGGGCTTCGGGCAGATGACCAGGAGTGGTTAACGCTCGTTAAACCCTTTGAAACCCTTTGAAAGAATCAGTGTTGCAGCTAAACGCATATATTTTTAAACCAAAAATAAAAATGCTAAACACGATAGAATTGCGCATTTATTTCGCATAAACCTTTGTAGCGCGACGCCATAGCCGTAAAAAAGGTACACGGATTACAAACAAAAACGTCAAGTGTGCCGTAAAAAAGGAGTTATACGATTGAATTTTCACTTGTTAAAATGTACACGGATAAAAATTGATGATTTTTTAATTGAAATAATCAAATGTAGAATTGTGAAAATTGCATCTGTTTAAGTGCTGTTGTGCTTTACGAATCATATATTTAAAACGTAAAGCACAACACTGGCACTTAAACAGATGCAATTTTCTCAATTGTACATTTGATTATTTCAATTACAAATCATCAATTTTTATCCGTGTACATTTTAACAAGTGAAAATTCAATCATATAACCCCTTTTTTACGGCACACTTGACGTTTTTGTTTGTATATAGCTAGTTAGCTAGCCAACACATTATCAACGATCTTTGGTAGCAACTTTTTCCTAGAAAGAGTTGTCCGACGAAGCAAAACCGTTGCCCTACATATAGGGACACAATGCCTGATTGTCCAACAGATTTGCAGCAGTTTTTATCGCATGCAGGTATTTTATCCAGCTACTCGTTGTAGTCCGTAAAACCTTTGATTAGATAAAGACGCATGCTTACGCTTGCCGCCTTCATGCAACAACAACAATACAACAACAATGAAACAACAACTTAGCGGCGACACGCTAGCGCTTGTCTTGATAAAACAACTTATTCGTAATAAAGATAATGCTGCCTCTCACATGCAGGTAAATTGTTGGCTCACCAGCACTGTTAGCATTTGCAAAATCTTCAGGCTACGACTTGCGTCTAGCGTTTGCTGATGGGCATTCATTGTTGCATAAAAACCATGTTTAAAACAATGTGTTACACTATAAAACGGTTGGTTCAGGGCCCCGTAACTCTGGAACGGGACGACCAATTGAAATTTCTATGTCTATAAAGGGCACATCTTCGGAAGTATATCTTTCAGATGAGTAAGAACCAGCTTTCTACAACAAATGGTTTAATTGTAAAACATTGTGTAAACGTGTCCAAAGTCCATCACCACCGTCTTGCAAGACAAAAATGAAACTTACGATTCCAGCTGAAGTCCAGATCTCCAATGTGACAAATCGGAAATTAATAAAAGTTGGTACACGTATTGGCCAAGTCCTATACAAAGCTCATATACTAAATTTCATTCGAAAATGGTGAAGACGGCGGAGAAATTAAGCATAGAAATTTTGGCTTTAACATGGGAGACCGAGATCAAACCTAATAAACTTGAAATATTTATTTAGTTCCTGTAATAATTTAAATTACAAACAAAAACGTCAAGTGTGCCGTAAAGATGGGTTATATGACTGAAAGGGGTATAGGGCTTTACTTTACTTGTTAAAATGTGTACACGGATAAAAATTCAAAATGGTCAAAGGGTTTTTAGCGAGCATTAACCGCACCCGGTCATCTGCCCGACGAAGCCCTAAGGCCCTATGTCTGCAACACACAGAATGGATTCTCAGAAGGTCACCCACCCAAGTACCAATCGGGGCCAATACTGCTTAACTTCGGTGATCAACTTCGGGGATTTTTATCAGTTTATATTTTAACAATTATGCCCTGCTCAACCCTTTTAATCATTTAACCCTTTCTTTACGGTAAACTTGACGTTTTTGTTTGTAAAAGTGTAGTTAGTTCCTGTATTTATTACAGGAACTAAATAAATATCTCATGTTTATTAGGTTTGACCTCGGTCTCCCATGTTAAAGCCAAAATTTCTATGCGTAATTTCTCCGCCGTCTTCACCTATTTCCAATGAAATGAGATCGAACCAATGAACCGATGTTCAAGTTTTACAGCTTAAAACATAGATAGGTATGAAGAAGGTCTATGGCCTTTTGAATGCTATATAATGTGACTACAATTGTTGTTCTTCTTCTTGCTCTGACCTAGAGATCGAACCAAACAACCGATTCTCAATTTGTATAGTTTAAAATTGAGTACTATTAAAAAGGCTCTCTTATAACAGTTATTTTAAGTCGATTACAGTATTATTTTCTGTGTTATTCTTGCTAAAACAAGAAAAAAAATTAATATTATAGTATTAAAAAACGCTTAAGCTGATAAAATACGGATGGAAGCCTTAAAAAACTAAAAGTTCTAAAAAAACAGATATTAGAAAAAGACATGTAAGCCATCAGCGTCGCACTAATACGTCGTATTAGTGCAACTGATTGCTTACATGTCTTTTTCTAATATCTGTTCCTTTAGAGCCATAAGTTTTTTAAGGCTTACATCCATATTTTATACGCCTAAGTGTTTTTTAATTCTAATTCTATAATACGCTCGTATAATGAAAACTGTGCTAACTATAATACTTGCAAAAACTGCCCGCATATCAAAGAAGTTGCAGCTACGCGGAACTGTAATCGATGAAAACTGGAAATATTACTCTCATATTGAAATTTTAAAGAATAATATACGTAAAATCATACTGACGCGTTTCCTTGTAAATAAAACTTTTGGAATTGAAATAAAAAAAAAACAATTTGCGAAAGTGCGCTATTCCTGTACCATATATGAATCGACAACTGAAAATTACATCGAAAGGCTTCAAAAAAACTTAAACAAAGCAACTAAAGCTCTTTTTGGATACACACATAAACTATCGACAAGGGATATCTTTAAAAAAATATAAGCTTCTAAATTTCAATAAATTGTTTAAATTAACATTAATAGTAAACTGCTCTTTTGATAATACATGCCAAAGAAAAAAGAACAGATAAAGATGGTAGAAACTTTTTTGCTTGGCTAAAAATACCATCACAGAGAAATTCATATGGCAGACGGTGCAATGAATTCCTTGTAACAACTAATCTTAACGAGATACCTTTTGAAATTGGAAGAAATTTAAATAGAGCAAATATAAGGACAACAATTAGTGAATGACTATTGAGTTAGACATTGGTAAAATTGATTAACAGGATTAAGTAACATAAGTGTGCTAATGTATAAAATATAAGGTACAAATTGTGATTTAAGAAACTGGATGTATTGTTACATTTCATAATTTAATTCGGTGCACATACAAGCTTCGTGCATGCATTTGTCATATTGTTTGACGAATGTGTAATTACGTATACTGAATTATCATAGGTAATTTCTCAAGAGCTAAGGAAATTATCGATAATTTTTTCAGCTCGAGTGCCTTGGCCCCTATAAACTCACGAGTGCTATTTAGGCAGACATTAATTTCTCGAGTGCGAAGCACGAGGGAAATTATCTGCCAATAAATAGCACGAGTGAGTTTAATGGGCCAAAACACGAGTGTTGAAAAAAATTTGATAATTTCCATTAGCTCGCGGGGAGAATTTCTCGTCAATTTTCATTATTCAGCACTCTAAATGCAGAATTTGAAAAAATTTTTATAAAAGTCGCTGCTGCCCTCCAAATATTGGCGCGCTATATGGACCACGGCCCCCAGGAATGAAATTGAGATTTGCCGCCGCTGAAGTATTTTTCATTGGCGCACACCTCCAAAGATTTTTACTTTAAACAATTACGTAATAATGAATTAGAAAATGTACATATTTTGACCCTTTTTCTAAAATTGCAAGAGTTAAGTGAAAAAAATAAATAAATACGTGCTGTAGTGCAGCGTAATAAATTTCAAAACGGTGCTGGGAATTTGTTGCTAGGTTACTTTAACGTTAGGCATAACGACGCAGTCCGGCTAACGAGCTTCGCCACCGGATTTTATGTGTGGCTGCAGGCGTTGCTAGGTTACGGAAATGAACGACACAGTGAGTATTTCGAGAGAATGGCCTTCCGGATTGTTTTTGGTAGGAAAATACATACTTTTATTTGAATTGGATTCAACAAACGTGTCGTAACATGTCAATTGTGTAACGTTCGAAGCAAGTGACTACCGAAAGCGTATCAACTTCAGAAGATATTCGCCATGTTTTGCACGGTTTTGCATTACACTGCGTCGACCAATGAAAGCTACAGGATATTGCCTAACTGATTTAGTTTTAAATTTAGCCAACGAACATCGACTTACAGTGATAATCACGCAGTAGCTTTTGAAAGCTACTGCGTGATTATCACTGTAAGTCGGTTGTGATTGGGCGAATTTAGTACACGACCAAGTGAGCAAATTTCTGTCAGGGAAATTCTCTATATAATTTATATATATCATATCAAAAACCAAAACTGGTAAAAAGGGGCCGCCAAGTTCCGAATGGTTCGGCCCTTCAAAGGAGTGATATCAACACACCAAAACATTCGCCAAGTTAATCGCACCGCTTAATATAGTTCGAATGTTAAATGAAAACTACAACAATGCTACTTTGGGTAGCAATGTTCAAGTTTTTCGTTTAACGTCCAAAAGTATTATTCGGTGCGATTAAGTTGGCGTATATTTTGGTCTTTTGATATCACTCTTTTGAAGGGCCGAACCATTCGGAACTTAGTGGCCACTTCTACCAGTTTTGGTTTCTGATATATCAGTCCTTTTTTTTTTAATTGTGCATTAGACTCAACTCTACTACCGTGCAGATGTGGAATAAAGTGGTTTTCCACAATTTGATACTACCTTTTGCCTATAGGCCGAACCATTCTCAACTTGGTCACCTCTTTATAGGTTTTGGGTTTGGTTTTAATGTTTTTGTAATTTGTTTTATTTCGTTAGTTTTGGTGTGTTGATATCACTCCTTTGAAGGGCCGAACCACTCTCAACTTGGTGGCCTCTTCACCAGGTTTTGGGTTTGTTTATTTTGCTTTGTTTTTAGAGTTGGTTTATTTTTCGTGAATGGACGTGAATACAATTTCTTTCGCAACGTTGTTTAGATTTATCGTGCTACACCACAGGAGTTGATTGTGTTTGGGTGGATAAGCAACTCCCAGCTCAAATGCATAGCCGAAGTGCGTTGTTTTCGATGGCAAGCGTGACTCACGAATGTACCCAGAATGCAAAGCGTGTTTGCTACTTCCGCCAGACCAAGCCGCCATGAGATATTCGCGGTTGACCCGCTCGTAGACGAATGGAATTCCATCGAATATTCTGTGAAATACGCCTTGTACTACGTTGTTTATGATGTATCAAACGTAGGTAAGATAAGAGACTGTTGTATTGCCAGGCGTAGGTGCCATTGTATTTTGTAACAAAGTCTGACAGTCGAACGAAACCTTAACGCCGATTGTTGGGGGAGTAAATATCGTATTTTTGGAACACACGAGACGGGGTGCTTATGAATGCATGATATTTGCAAGAAAGCCGGTGTAGCATGAGTCTCCTTCTTGTGACAACAGTAACTTTAAACAAGTTAAAATGTCGTAGCAGCAGATAAATTGAAAAAATTACTAAATCCAATTTAGTACCGTTATATCAGTTTAGTACTGCGTTATACTAGGCGTCGACTGCTTCCTCCGCCATGTTGAAAAATGGTTTAGAGAGATTAAACCTAGTGCATTGGGTGTAAATTTTCGATCACGCGGCCGCGAGTGCCGATTGGCGTGGCGGTACGGCATTTGACGCCGCGCTCTTAAACTTCCGGTTTAGTCAAGTTGCTTATCCATCCAAGCACAATCAACTCCTATAGCTACACTAATGTATGTCTAGGCACGCACGTCAGTATACACGTTGTCATTGTCCGAACTTTGGCTGTCCAATGAGAGACGATGCCAACAATACTAACAATGGTTACAACAATATTTTCGTACTTACGCGCCATCCCACGCCATCCTCGTTACACCCCTAGGCTCCAAACCATAAAAGGTACGCAGTTCGTATCGTACTGCAGCCATTCGTCCAATTTCATAGCTGGAAGCCTTCCCGTTATCTCGGTATCGATGAATAATTACCCTATGGAAATTAACATGGGGATGAGCGGACTCGAATTAGCTAGCTACCTAGTAGCTATATTAACCTATATTAACCTATATTAACCTATATTAACCTATATTTGCAACGTTATTGAGGGTCAGATTTTGAAAGCAGCTTAGCCGGCTTTCCTACAAGAGTTAATTTTTGTCAGGTGGGTCATTGCTCTTGATTTCAACACTATTTAAGCGTTTGTACCGCATTATTATTTTTATCCAAGTACCTGAAATGTGCTCAGGATATTAGACACTGACGCTAAAGGGTTAAAGGGTTTAACGAGCGTTAACCACTCCTGGACATCTGCCCGAAGCCCTAAGGCCCTATGTCTGCTATGGCGCTACAATGGTTTACAACCCCGACAATTGAATTGATGTGATGTTTGTTGTGATGATTGTTGCCTAACTTGGCGCGACACACTAGCGTGTGTCTAGATCTATATATATAATACGCTTAGGTTGGGCAAGCAAATTCATCATTATGCACTACAATGAAAGAGGGCGAGCGACCGACAATGTCAAACAAACCATTGCACGACCATTGTTGGGTTCATTGAGCTTGGTATCAGAACGGAGAAACGGGCAATTGAGCGTCCCCCATTGAAAAAAAAAATTAACTTCCATAACAAAACAAATCAGCAGGGGTTCAAAGGGAGGGGAAGCAGGGATAGGGATATTCAGACCACACAATAAGGAAATCCGGGTCCGGGGGGGGGGGAGGGAAGGGGGGAGGCGTTGCGGGACGGGAAAGGAATGAGGGGGGAAGGAATGGGGGAAATCTGACCAGACTACGGCAGAATGTAAGTGGGTAGGTCGCAGGGGAGTCCGGAGAAAGAGGCAGGGGGCAGTCGGTGCCCTTTTTATTCCATACTGCCCACTACAGTATTTTGCTCAGGTATGCGGGAACTGGCTAGAATGGCGTATGTTACGCCGGGGGGAGGAAGGGGACAGCTAGTTATTATTATTATTTTATTAGCACGACCGGCAGGCCGTGCTTATTAGAGTTCGTTTACGCACGAGACTTTCAGGAAATTGGACAGGAGGCGGAGGCGGAGGCGGCGGTGGAGCGGCTAACAATGTCAAAATGTTACAATGCTGCAACATGTAACAATAGGGTAATAATTGGCGAAGCGCACAATATCGGATTATAGCTCACTTTTACTTTACTTTTACTTTTAATTCACTACACGAGCCTACAGACCATAAGTAATACGCTCGACGCTCTAAAACTTAATCTACAACTTAACCTATTCAGTGATACAGTTATATACAGTTACAGACAGCTTGGCTGTATTAAGAATTACAGTATTTACCCCGTGCTAGCCAAGTTCCGAGTCCTGCCAAATCTACCCGTCTGCTCACAAAATCTAACAACTTGCCGCAGAGTGGATAATGTCCCGACGTTGTGCGAGGAGGCGCCCAAAATTTCCCTCAAATCACCCTCCCAGTCCCCCAGAATCCGGCCCCAGAAGGCCGCCCAATGATGGCACACTAAAAGAAAGTGCCCCACTGTCTCAGGCTCCGTACCACACCTGCAGATTGGAGAGACGCTGATGCCCAGCCGATGCTTGTGAGTATTCAGCAGTGCGTGCCCGGTCCTGAGCCTGGACACTAGCGCCGCGTCCCTCCTGGAGAGAGCATCCAAGCCACACGGAGAGGCAACGGTTGGGTGGATGTCATAAAGAGGCCGGCCAACGCTACTACCATCCCATTCTTCCTGCCAGTCCCTAACAGATACCCACCTCAGCACTGGCAACAAGTCCCTTGGAGTCACTGGGAAAGTCACAACATTGCCCCTCTCCGCGAACCCCTGCCTAGCTAACCCATCCGCAACTTCGTTCCCGAAGTGGCCAACGTGGCCCGGAACCCACCTCACCAACACCCTGATTCCCCGCTGCACAGCACTCACCAATTTCAGGCCAATCTCCACAGCCAGCGGATGACTAACATCCAACTGGCTGAAAGCCGATTGCAAGAAGCGGATCCCTGCTGCCGAGTCTGTCAGGACTCGAAACTGCCTCAGATGGAGATCCAACCCCACATCCAGCGTAACAGACATGGCCACCAACTCTCCAACAAAGGCCGATGGGAGGCACTGGAGAAAATAACTGTATTCCTGGTGAAACTCAGGGACTCACACTATGGCCCCTCCCTCCACCTTCCACTGTGAAACGATGCATCGCAACAGATCTCAACCCATTCGGGGTCAGGCTCGCAGGTTATCGAGCAGTCCAAAAGAGGCAGAACCACCCCACACCAGGACCACGGATGTCCCCCGCACTCTAATCTCGGTACGGGAAAGCCACCCAAACCTCGCTGCTGAAGCAGAGTAGCACCCAAGCCCAGTGCCCCTAAAAGCTTATGAGCCCAAGGACGCAGAGAAGAATAGCGAACTAGGCGCCTACCCACCGGATCAGTACTCCCTCTGGCTACAGTCCTGAGGCACAGGGCAGCCAGGGTCTCCCTGGCACGGATACGGAGCGGTACTTCACCTGCATCAATGTGCAGGGAGGGCACCGGCGTCGAAGGTAGACAGCCGGTTGCCAGAGCCACCTGTATTTTCTGCATGGCCACCCTCGAGCCAAAAAGAAAGGGCAAATGAAAATCAACGCATGACCGAACATATGTCCGATACAATGTCATGATGACCGATCGCTTTGCCACAGACCTATTAGAGGCCAGCAACTTGAGGGCCCCATGCGAGAAATCACACACTCCCTAACATAACTTGCGTCCACCAACCAGGACAGTTGCCGATCCAACCTGTACCCCAGGTAGCGCACACAGGTGGCCGCTTTCACCACCGAGGCACCAACCCGTATTGTACCAGCAAGCGTCTGCCCGCGAGCAAAAATCATTAATTCCGTTTTCGGTGCACACTGAGCCAGCCCCCTCTCCGCAAGAAGCGTGATTCCCCTGGCAATGATTCCCTCCAATGTTGACAACATACAACTTAAATCGGTACCAACCACCCAGACTGCCACATCATCCACGTATGCCACAATGTTGCCCAACATACCGAGATCCTTGAGGATGGCGTTGATTGCTACCGCAAAAAGAGTTGACTCAGACAACTCTCCTGTGGCAGCCCTCTGCCTGTCGACCTCACACTTGACCAATAGCCACCAACCCTCGTGGCGTATCCCCGGACACCCAGCAGTGCAAGGATAGCATCGCCCAAGGTCTCACTAACCCCCATTGACTGCAGAGCCGGCTTTACCCAGGCGATGTCTACCATGTCATATGCTGCCTTAATATCAAGGAAAGCAACAACAGCTATCCGGTTGTCCACCCACGCTTCCCGGATCCCTGCCTCCAGATGGAACATGGCATCCTGCGCATCCCTCAGTTTTCGAAAACCAAACTGGGCCGGGTAGAAACCACCCGACCCCTCCAGTACCTTATTTAGCCTACCAACTAACACCCATTCATAAAGCTTTCTCACACAAGAAAGCAGAGCAATGGGTCTATAACTGGTGACCTGTGTCCTTGGTTTCCCCCTCCCCAACACAGGAGCAAGAACCGAGAACTGCCACGTTGCAGGGATATCACCTCCATCAAAACATTCCTGAAACACAGCAAGAAGTTCACGGCGGCCCTCACAACCCAGCCCCTTAAGTTGTCCAAAATTTATGTAGTGTATGCCCGGGGCCCCTCTAACTCTACAGGCATCTAAGGCGGCCTCTAGCTCCAGCAAGGTCAGTGGAGTATCAGACTCGGGAAGCCCAGACCAAAGGTAGACTGGGGGAGCTGGTCCCTTAGGAGAATCGTAAACGCGAGAGAAATTCTCGTTGAAGGCCCCCGCCATTTCTCTCCCCCTAAAACCCCCCCCCCCCCCGTGTCCTGAACCCACTCCACCACAGAACGCGGGTCTTGCAGTCGGATAAGACCCCATACAGAGGATGGAGAAACCCCCGCCTTAAACCTCTCACACAATCGCGCTCCGAAGGATTGTTTTTCATACCTCAGAATAAAACGTGTTTCAGCAGAGACCCCAACGAACACAAACCACCTCTCCTCCGAGGAGTGACGCCGAAAGCGCTGCCATGCCCTCCTCCAGTCACACACTGCTTTTCTACAAGCTGCTGTCCACCATGGTGGTTTTAGGGCCCTCCCTCGGTGAAATCCTACCCATGTTTCTACCCCTGACACGACCGTTCTTGCTAAACTCACGATCCTCCCCCATCCAACGGGTAACCCACGAACCAAAACTGCCCACAGAGACCAACGGACATGCAAGCAAACGACCAACCACTGAGGTTTCCTCAACACGCTGACAAAGAGATATGGGGAAGTGATCACTTCCACGTAAATCACTAGAGACTTGGAAAGCAAAGTGGTGAGAGACCCCTGCAGACCCCAGGAAGAAGTCCAGGACTGACTCCTGTATCAGTCCCCCATACTTTCTCACAAACGTTGTGGTGCCATCCTGAATAACTTCTAAATTCTGACCCTCCAAGGACTCCGCTATGACTCTCCCAGCAGTATTGCACCTCTCGTCTCCCCAAAGCCAGTGATGAGCGTTGAAATCGCCCCCTAGGAGGAGAGGCCTGGGCAGCGAGTTCAACCAGGTATTCCAGTCCACCCGCGTGACGCTCTTAACTACATGGGCAAACCCCACCGTGAGCCATCTAACATCTCCTCCTCTTCCCCCTCCTCACCTGACACGAAAAACACATGAATCAACCCCTGCGCACCCTTGATGAGGGAGCAAGGAAAACGGAACACCGTTTTTGACAAACACCCGAATGCCCGACCCAAGAGGGCCCCCAAGTGTCGTACAGTCAGCCAAATACGGGGCCACCCCTCCCGGGAGCTTGGATTCCAAAATCCCCAGGTTGTCAAATTCCCTACTTAAAATCCCAATGTCCTCGAATTTGTTGGCGGCTCCCCGCACATTCCAAGAACATATGTTGAAAACTAACTCAACACTCAACGCCTAACAAAGAACAGTATTAACTCCCTGCACCATTAACAATATCACCAACATCACAATCTCCACCAGCACAATCACCACCTTCACCACAATCTTCACCAACACAATCACCACCTTCATCACAATTTTCACCAGCACAAACACCACCTTCACTAATAGCATGATCACCACTAGCACAACCACCACAATCACCATTGCCACTCACACCACTGGAAGCGCCAGTGCTGGGTTGCAATTCCACCTCCATAGAT
Source organism: Lithobius niger (assembly GCA_023313725.1). NCBI lineage: Eukaryota > Metazoa > Arthropoda > Chilopoda > Lithobiomorpha > Lithobiidae > Lithobius > Lithobius niger. Next base: position 29,548 of record JAHWFP010212655.1, on the reverse strand, counting down.
CTACACTCCAACTCCCCCCATTCAAACCCTACTTCTACAACGGATTCGTGGATGGGAACTGCAGTCCCTTCCTCCATAAATACTGCCACATCTGCTGGGATTAGTGGTTCGGCCAAACTAACATCTGCTGCAACCCCAGCATCCTGTACGGGAACCAGCACTGGAACAGGGACCGGCACACCTACCACCACTCCATCCTGACCCTCTTCTTCCCCAAGTGAAGGGGACACCTCCTGTCCGAATACTTTCTGAGCACCAGGTGGGTGGGTGAGGTGGCCAGTCGAGGACGTTTCTTTGATCTTCTCCCTTTGCTTTGTACTGACCACCCCTCCAGGCTCTGGGCCTGAGCCTGAGCCTGGGCCTGGGCCCCAGAACTGCCGGCCTTCTCTATCTGCACAACTTGCACAACTTGACCACTGAGATCATCTGGACCAGCACTAGACTCTTCCTTCCTTCTAACACCTCTATCGGTTTGTGGCACGTCATGCTTCGTAAACCGCTGCAGATGTTGACATGGGGCTTCTTTCGGCATTGCCACTAGGCAGGTTGAGCAGTACACGTTCTGACAATACTTGCGGACGTGCCCCCGCGTTCCACAATTCAAACAACGAGGGGCCCTGTCGGCAATCACCAGTAGCACTAGGACTCCTTTCACTCCCACAATATCAGGTAGCTCGTCGAAGAAGACCGAGTCTCTCAATCTCAGGATTACATTACGGACACCCGGTGTGACAATGTTGAAGCCCCTCTGTGACGTGGAATTCCATTCTGTGGCTTATCATGGAGCCGTAGTCCACCAGCGCTCGTTGTACCTCTTCTGCCGTGGCCTCCAATGGCAACCAATGCAAACGAATCCGAATCAACCTCTCATGAAGATCGAAGATTTCTGCCTTGTATCCATTCAACAAGACGGACTTGCACTTCTTCACTGCTTCCTTGGCTGCGTACGTGGCAAAGGTTACTTGAAATACATTGTTGGTCCTCAACCAACAGAGGCCAGTAATCTCATCAAGTCGTATGATTTGGGCCAATGCATCACGAAGGTGAACAGAGCAATACGGCTTTCCCTCCTGGTCCGCAACAAAGATGAGGGACAACTGCATCCGAAAATTTGCCAGACTTCCCTTGTATAGCTTCTTGAGCCACGTTAAAGTTCCACTCTGCTGGGCTAGCTCATACTCCTTTTCTTCTTCTGCATCCGGCCGCCACTGCACATAGTTATGGTCCCTGTTGGCTCTTGCCTTCTCAGCATACGAGTTTCCCTTTAACGAGGTATTCAAATTACGTTAATAAACACCTTCAGTTACAATCCCGTTTGGTTCATTACTTGCATTGTTACCAGCCAATTGTTCCTCATTATTGTTGCTCTCTAATTCACCGCTACTGTTTTCAGCATCTTTAAGTCTTCCTCCTGAAATGCCGTACAATTCTAGATCCAACCTTGTGATTCCTTCCTCCTCTGCCAACTGCAGCAATTCTCCAAATACTTGATCCGAAGTGAGACCAGCATCGATTTCCCCTTGACTCAGTACTCCCTTGCGTCTTTGCTTTAGCAGAAATTGCTTCACTAACCTCGCCATCTTAGCTCACTCGAACAAAATGCAACGATGGTTGGGTGCCGGGAAAGTAACATTATCGTTGTTTGAGTTAGCTAGCTCGTTGTGGAGAACCAAAATTAAATGGTCTTGATTTTTCCTTAAATCTTCAAGTTTTAAACCGTAGGGTGCGAATCTTTAATTTTGAGGCCTACGGCCTAAGGCCTCAAAATCGGGCGGCCGACATGACTGAGTGACTTATTTACTTTTTCAATGCGGGCTTCGGGAAGCCAGTTGAATTGTTTCCGCGATTGTTGCTACGATACTGAAACAATCCAGAATCAACTATTCATCGAGATGACTCATGCTAAACCAGAAATACGCTATGTGTTGCCATCAAATAATAATCATGGGACAAGCCTTCGGCGAAACATAAACATAAGTATCCATTTCTAATGTCCCGTTTTTTAGAAAACAAAAATCAGTGGACAGTGGACACATATAAAATGGAAGCGAAAAAAACCAACAAATTAACTGAGCAAAAAACGGCTTCGCCGTTTAGAAAAAAAAACATTAGAGCTCGTATCCCCATACTCACAGTCCTGAAGGTACACGAATAAAAACGGATTAGAGTTCACTCGAACGCAACGAATTATAATTTGAACTCCAATTCGCAAAACGTAAACCCACAAACACACACAAAATAGACGCCATAAACAGCAAAACGCTACAAAATTGAAAGACAAAAATGCATACACAAAAAACACAAATTATAGTTCAAATTATAGTTCATTGCGTTCGAGTGAGTTCTAATCCGTTTTTATTCGTGTACCTTCAGGGCTGTGAGTATTCGTGTACCTTCAGGGCTGTGGGATACGAGCTCTAATTTTTTTTTTCTAAACGGTGAAGCCGTTTTTTGCTAAGTTAATTCCATATTCTACATAAAATTGTAAAACTTTAACATGCTAAAAGAAAAGTTCCTGAATATTAAATGTTGATATTAATTTCATATTCAATGCTGTGTTTTCCGTCATTTTTGTGTATGTGCGCTTAGAATGCCATTTATTGGGCATTCGTGCATGGTACACTCCCGTTTCGCCGAATCCCGTTTCGCCGACTCCCGTTTCGCCGAAACCGTTTCGCCGACTCCCGGTTCGCCGAATTTACGAAACGATATGATCCCGTTTCGCCGACTCTCAAGTTATTTTCAACGCACAAACAATTCTACGCTTCGTTAAGCAATGGCATTAAAGCAGAAAGGAGCAAGACATTTCGACCAAAAACTTGAAATGGTCTTTTTTTAGGTATGCAACATACTGTGTTGGCAGCTCCTTTACCAGATATTTCTTTTTCTCTAAAAGGTCTGTTAATGTTCAAAATTGAGCCGGTTCAGCCACACGAGCATTCAATTGCTTCGGCTGACTGAAGATTCCAAAGAAATTCATTAAAAAAATATATATATATATGTGTGAATATATATATATAAAACATGCACCCATCATTTGTTAAAAAAAGGACACACATTCGCTAATTTTTTTTTTATATAGAACGTTTCATGGTTAAATAGATTTTTATTGTTATTTGTTTGTTAAATACATGAAATTCGCAAAAATAATACAAGTCAACGAATGATACAATGAAGTTTAATACTGCGAATTGCCAAAAATGTTATCCCCCCCCCCTCCCCCGGTCTGGGGTTGGCTGGCGGCACTACTTGTCGACACGAGCACGAGACACTACAGGGCCCTTCTCATCCAGAAGAATTTTTTTTTAGGGAGCACAAACCCAAAGTGTTATTGTTTTGTTCTTTCGGTCAGTTTCTGGTATCATCACATCAAATTCTAATCGACGTATACGACAATTTTTGAATAAGCTACATCGTAACAGGAAGAGAAAAAAAGAAACGGGACATGTTAACATCGTAGCACATTGCTAGCTTCTTGTCAAAATAAGGTTCATCTTAAATTGTTACTCCACTGTTTAAGTAGATAAGCTACAAATTGTAGCAAATAATTATTTCGTAAAGTGGTCAAGTAAGGCTATGTTTTTAGCTCCTGCGAATGAACTTTTTTATTTCTTGCGGTCGGCGAAACAGAAGTATATCTTTACTGAATTCGGCGAAACGGGAGTCGGCGAAACGTGGGTGAACCTTCGTGCATATCCATTCGATTGTGAAGAAATATGTTTTTATCGTTCGATTAATAAATGATTATTATTAGGCTATGTTGTAATAAGCTTAAAAAAGCAGTTCACGTCTCACGTTTTTATTACAGACTTTGGTTACTGGACCAAATGGGGTTCTATTCCTGTCTAATCTGTAAAAGGATCACAAGGTTCCCTTTGTCGTTTATGCTTGGATGGGTTTGTTTTCCTTTCTTGTGAGAGCCCTTCCTTCATCTCAGCAGGATTAGCCACTTCAGCAATAATCCTAGCCTTAGGCTGCTTGATGTCTCTACGACAGACAAGTGTGCGTGACGCTTTACCCTTTGCTAGTGAAGCCGACATGTGGACAGGTAAACAATACTGAGCAGCTGATCCTCCGACCTCAAGCAGGGATCCTGATTGGTTGAAGGGTGGTGACATTCGAAACCAAGAAGAGGTGGAAAACATACTTTGGTTAGAAGACATCAAATACTCGGGTAACAAGTACAGGACACGACAGTCAACTTCCACAAAAACAAAAGATGCATTGGATTTCATGTATTTTGCATCCATATTGTATACACAAAAGGAAACGGTAAATAAATAACACTTGGCAATATCAGCAACCCTAACCCAAAAGGCTGAAGAAATAAATGACTTTGGTATTTAAAAAAAACAACAACATGTGAGTAATGTTAGATGGACCGAAACTCATTTAACTCTAAACTCATTTTTCTAAAAGAGTTCAGTTAAACAAATCCTCAAATGAAATGATCACACCAGTAGATCTTTACTATAAATATAGATAAACACAGATGTAAACACAGATCACCATCTCCGGCAAAGCAACGCTGCAAGTGCAGATAGCTATTTCCAAGGAGGGCTGCAAGAGCAAAATAGGGCCCCATCTCGGCATGAACACACAATTTTGGGTACGAAAGCGCTCCAAACCCAGATCAAAACAATACTGAAGTATCCCTTTGGGGCCTCTGACTAGATAGATAATTTTGGGTCCTCTTGCCTCCTCGCGCCACCCATATGGCACGCCTCACTCCCCCCCCCCCCCCATGGCACTGTGCAAAACGAACACCAATGTCACATCTGTCGCTTGCGAACGCCTGTCTGCTTGCTGACCCCTTTATTCGAATCTAGGAACAAAAAGCCGCGGAAAAAAAAGCCTGGAAAAAAAGCTGATGAAAAAAAGGCCGTGGAAAAAAAAGCCCCGGAAAAAAAGCTGATGAAAAAAAGCCGATGGAAAAAAAGCCGCGGAAAAAAGGCCGCGGAAAAAAAAGCTGATGGAAAAATGCCTTGGAAATAAAAGCCGTGGAAAAAAATGTCGATTAAAAAAAAGAGCGCGATAAAATCCTGGTTCAAAATTTACAAAAATACTACCTAAATGTAGTTACGTGTGTATTAATCATTCATTAGCTGAATGTTGCTCGATCAATGGAATCCTTTGGAATCCTGAAAGGAAAAGAAGTCACAAGTTTTCTCCCACATTCCTTAACTGGGGAGGTGGTGGGGGAAAGGGTCGTCCTCAGTTTGGCCGTGTGTCTAAATTATTCACTTTTTTTTGCGGTGGCATGGGGGGGGGGGGCCCGAGGGAGAGGGTGGCTGGAAAGGGATACGATCCAGAAAAAAATATTAAAATGTTTGCAGAGAAATATCAAAATATCTCTAAAAACACAAAAAAAAGGTAAAGGAGTTCGGGAATAAAAGTATGCTTTCCGGAATTTTCTTTTAGTTGTCCAAGTTACGGTTTTAAGGCAAATTTATGATTACCTGATTATTCCCCCCCCCCCCCTCCCTTCCTATCCAAATTATGGCGGAAACTCGTCATTTCACGATTTATCCTTTAACGATCGAAGGTCACCCGACCAATGTGAGGACGACCCTTTCCCCCACAACCTTCCCAGTTAAGGCATTTGGCAGGAAACTTGTGATTTCTTTTCCTTTCGGGCCAAAGGTGACCTTGATCGAGCAACATGCAGCTAATGAATAATTAATACACACGTTAAGTGCATTTTGGTAGTATTTTTGTAAATTTTCAACCAGATTTTTTCGCGTTTTTTTTCCATCGGCTTTTTATTCCATCGGCTTTTTTTCCATCGGTTTTTTTTCCATCGGCTTTTATTCCATCGGTCTTTTTTCATCAGCTTTTTTTTCAGCAGCTTTTTTTTCTGGGGCTTTTTTTCCATCGGCTTTTTTCCATCAGTTTTTATTTTCCCGCAGATTTTTTTCCAAGGTTTTTTTCCATCAGCTTTTTTTTCCAGGCTTTTTTTCCCGCGGCTTTTTTCCCGAGGCTTTTTTTTTCCTGTCGCCCTTTATTCACCCCTCATCTCTAGTAAAAGGAATGTGTTTGGCCGAATGGAAAACTGTTATAATGCGCAGAGAATTGGGGGTCATTCTTTTCAATAAAAGCATTTCGTGAGAGTGATTCTTTTGTTACCAGTTATTTAAATTTGTTTTTAGAATTATTCTTTTTAACTTTCCATGGTTGTGTGTGCAAACGCTAGTTTTGATACGAACGCCAAGCGTTTTCATTAGCTGACGGGAAAATCCACGCATTCGTCAAACAGACTAAGATCAAATTTTCGAAAAAAGTCGTCCACGCAACAGAGGCTCTGTGTTATTCTCGTAAGCTACATTCGACGCAACGGACGGCAGGCATGACGTACAAACCGAATGGTGAGGAGTATATGGCTATCCAATCCGTTTACGCCGCTTCCATCGAAACTTGCCTAACACTTCAGTCTTTTAGGAAAGAACACAGTGCACGAATCCATCATGCATATCCAATCTTCGTTGTCAAGGGCGTTACTAAGCAGTTTTAAGTTGGCAGTTTTCTATTGGCTGATAAATAAGTTTATTTCTTGTAACGGTATTGTCAAGGGTACTACTAAATAGTTTTAAGTTAAATATGGCTGATAAATAAGTTTATTTCTTGTAACGGTATTGTCAAGGGTACTACTAAATAGTTTTAAGTTAAATATGGCTGATAAATAAGTTTATTTCTTGTAAGGCGTTGTCAAGGGTGTTACTAAGCAGTTTTAAGTTAAACTAGAAGAAGCCCGTGCTACGCACAGCTGGTCTTGGATCCACGTTTGCAACACTGGCACGGTTTGGTTGCTCATGTGTATGTCCATGTTTCACCGAATTACGCTTCTTCAATCCCAATTCTGTGCTCACTGGCCGACAAACGCTTTCATCGAATTAAATGTGTTCAATCCAATTGTTGCGCGCACTTGCTAACAAACGTTGATTTTCGTTCACTTCGCTCACTCAATCAGCGCATCCCGTGACACAAGTCAGTAGATTCACCGTTTTCAAAATTGGCACGTCGATGCAACGTTGTGTGAAAAAACATTGCACCGGCTAATAATGTTGTATTGCTTGTTGAAGTTCGTTGTTCAGACGCGTGGTGTTGAAATCTTTAGGCTGGCTGCTTTGACAAGTTTGTATTCTGGGAGAGGCAGAAAGCAAATTGCCCGGCAAAACAATGCCTCATTATTGTTTTGTTTGAACTTCGACAGGTCTTATTGTTGCCGGCCGCTCTGTAAGATAGCAATGATAAACCTCGTGCTCCGCAGTAATTGTTGGTGTGCAGTTCGAAACAATTCAGCTCAGCTCTGAAAGCCCGCATTTACGAAATAAGTAAGCCATTCCATCGTGTTTACGTGCCTATTTCGAGGTCAGTGGGCCTCGAAATTAACAACATGGCTTAGTTTGATTCGAAACTATATGCCTTTAGCTGAAACACGGATCCTTTCATTTTAGCCATCAACAAAGTCACAAAGTCATTAGTCACCGTAGCAAAGACACACGGCTTGTATACTCCAGTCCAATCCAATATACTTTATTGGGGCCTCGGCCCTAGGCCCACCCTAAAAAGAACTACACAAAAGAGAGCATCTTAACACCTCCAGGAACTTATAATATAACCCACTGAAGACACATCAGTACTCTCAGCACCTAAACAACACTCTCTGTCATACACTCTCATACCCACTCCCACTCAAGCCTCACACATACTAACCATCATAGATGGCAGAGGGTTCACAGCCGTTCACCTGTTGCACGCACAAAATTGGCAACCGCACGCCAATGTACAACACATTGTTTTCCGCCACCCGTCCGTAATAAGGTGTGCAGGTTCATATCTGCACCATGTCTAGTGCGCAAAACCGCACGCGCACAACGATGGAACTTACACTCAAGAAGAAAATGCTGCACAGAGCCATTGTCACCACACCTGCACATTGGGTGCTGCAGCCACCCTAGACGGTGCCTGTGCACTGGAAGCAGGGAATGACCTGTGCGGAGCCGCGCTAGTATGCGTGCTGCCCAGTTGGGCAACCTGTCAGCAGTAACGATGTAATGGATTATGTGAAGGCAGTAACAGCATACGAGTATTCTGGTGTCAACTGATACAAGAACCTGCCTGTCTGCGCATTCGCCCATTGCTCATTCCACCTTAAAAGAGTCCTGCAACGCATAGGGTGCTTCAGCTACCGCACTGAATGGGCCATGACAACAGAACACGGTGCCTGCACAGCACCCTCTTTCGCTATGGCGTCAGCTCCCTCATTACAACTCACACCACTGTGCCCTTTCACCCACACGAGGGACGGAATCATCTCTTGATTGGCGACCTACAGCTTCCAGCATATGGAAAATATTACATGACACTCAAACTTCATCATCTTAACCGCCGCTGCAACGGCCGCTACACCAGCCTTAGAATTTGTGCAAATCTCATATATTGGAAGGTCAAGATCCGCAGCTACATCAAGTGCAACCGAGATCGCCGCTAGCTCACAAATAAAACTGGAGTGAACGTTCTGCAGAGAACGCTTGACGGTATATTTTAATGCTGGAATAAAAACTACCAATTCCTCCAGTACTCGTTTCTCTCTGAAAAGAGGCATTCGAATAGATGTGACACGCGTCTGGACCGCTCTGACGAAAAACTTGGTGCAGATCAGCAGACCACCACCATGGGCATGGCGGCTAAACAGTCACAACATCCAGGAATGGTGCCAGACTGTCAGAGGCAAGAAGCGACATACCACGCCCTGCAACATCTAACACTCCACGTTCTCTATCTGTGAGACCTAGATAGTAAATCAAAACCTTTGCAACTGGATCAGGCTGCCCGCGACCGACATTACGAAGACATAACGTAACGAGCAATTCTTCCGCTCGTTGGAGAAGTGGGGCTCTCCCGCTTCAACCGACAGGGCCTGTACCAGAGTTGACAGGAAGCAGCCCGTTGCCACTCGTAGACAGTCACTGACACTAACCTGCAAAGCACGTAGATGCCTCTGGGCCGTTACCAAGAAAGGGAGGTGATAACCTAAAGCCGACCGTATATGCACACGATACGCAGTCATGATCGTCCCGCGATTAACATCACGATGCTGCACTAATGATTTCAAGGTGGGGAGGCTACGAGAAACTTTCTGTTGCAGAAACCGTGTGTGCTCCGTCCAATCAAGGCCTCCATCTAACCGTACTCCCAAGTACTTAACCCATTGGACATTCAGGATGGGTACTCCGTCAACAGTAACAACAATAGGTATCGACCTTACAATGTGAGATTGGGAGAAAACTCAAAGCTCAGTCTTTGCAGGTGCCAAAGCTAAGCCACCAGCCTGTCAGTTCAATAAATAATAAATAAATAAGACATAACACGTGCACGAAGAATGAAAAGCGAACAAAGTGATTGTTCACTTATACTTATTGTGTAGATACTGGCTGATAAATAAGTTTTTTTCTTATAAGGGAGTTGTCAAGGGTGTAACTAAGCAGTTTTAAGTTAAATACTGGCTGATAAATAAGTTTATTTCTTGTAAGACGTTGTCAAGGGTGTTACTAAGCCGTTTTAAGTTAAATACTGGCTGATAAATAAGTTAATTTCTTGTAAGGGAGTTGTCAAGGCAGTTACTAAGCAGTTTTAAGTTAAATACTGGCTGATAAATAAGTTTATTACTTATAAGGCGTTGTCAAGGCTGCTACTAAGCAGTTTTAAGTTAAATACTGGCTGATAAATAGGTTTATTTTTTGTAAGGGCGTTGTAAAGGGCGTTACTAAGCAGTTTTAAGTTAAATACTGACTGATAAATAAGTTAATTTCTTGTAAGGCATTGTCAAGGCTGTTACTAAGCAGTTTTAAGTTAAATATTGGCTGATAAAAAAGTTTATTTCTTGTAAGGCGTTGTCAAGGGTGCTACTAAGCAGTTTTAAGTCAAATACTGGCTGATAAATAAGATTATTTCTTGTAAGACGTTGTCAAGGGTGTTACTAAGCAGTTTTAAGTTAAATACTGGCTGATAAATAAGATTATTTCTTGTAAGACGTTGTCAAGGGTGTTACTAAGCAGTTTTAAGTTAAATACTGGCTGATAAATAAGTTTCTTTGTTGCCAAAACATCTTAACCTGATAATTTAGCATTACATTCCTCGAATGTGATGTTCCCCTGGAGGTTTATTACGGTGTGCAGGCGCCTGCTTGCATATCCCTACTGCGCATGTGCGTGGCAGCACTCCCTTATAAAAGCAAGAGTGCGGAGGCTTTCGGCATTCATTTTTCCTCCAGAGGTGTCTCCACGCCACCTCGCGCCGCAGTTCCCCTGTCTTTCGCACGGAAATTTGGATTCTACCCGATGATGGTCGCCGCTTCCGAAGCTCCCACTTCGCTCCACGCTCCCTCCATTCTCACCGTCGCCCGCAAGCTACTGCTTTCTCCCTCGGCGATCTCTGGAGAAAGAGATCTCTGGATCTCCGCCCTCAACCTCGCCGCCGTTGGCCCAATCCCTGCTGCCTCCTTCACTGAAGCACCATTTACTAGCGTTAACGTTTCGACGGACTCTCCCTTGCAACCAGGCCAGCGCACCCCGCCAGCCGAGCCATTGGGCCTTATGGATCTACAAGACGACTTTCAACGGGCGAAAGTCATCTACCGTGAAGCCAAGAAATCCCTTCAACGAGCAACGGCGGCTTCACGCTCGCCTGCACGCAACACTCCTTGGATTTATCATCCAGCTTCTCCCGAACAGGTAGAAGCATCTCCCGCAGCGTAGTCCGGAACATCGTCCAGGAAATGGTCCGTGTGATGCAAGACAATCCCATGCCGCCTCCCTGGTACGCAAGCGTGGGTAACCTCTGCCTCCAGCCGTGACTCCCGCAAACGGAACTCAACGCCTCCCACTGGCGCTCTCAAGAAATGCGACCTGTCTTCTCCCTCTCGCCTGCAAGCTTCCCCTGCTGCCGTCCCCCCGACTGCCACTGATGCTTTGCCGCCTGCCGCTCCATTTTCGTCCGGCAAGAGGATCCTCTTCCCGGACGATGCCGCCGACGACCAGACCTCCCCCTGGCTTCACTTTTAAAGACGGTCGAAGAATCCATTCCCGACTGCTTTCTCTTCAAACCTTCCCAGTCAATCGACGCTCTCGTGGTGAACCGTGGGCTGAAAACTGGCTTCAGCTTTGCCCTCAGAGACAAAGACTCCAAACCTTGCAACCTGCTAGGGCAATCCACCACGCTGTTAACCTGCATCCTCCGGAATGAAGGCTCCCTGCTCGGCAAAGGTGATCCCTTGTTCTCGACAAGGAACCACCACCACCTCGACCAGGCTGTGAAAGCAGCTTCTTTCGCCCACTCGGCGATGGCGCCACTAACCCGAATAACTTTGCAACCTACCTCGAATGTGAGTTCTTAGGCAGTGAAGTAAAGATGGACTTTGGCATTGCTTTATCGATTCCGAAGAAAGCTGACGTCCCGACTTTCGTCCTGTACGAAAACGACAAGTGCCTACGGCTGAGTCTTCTTGCCGCTTCACAAGCCGACGTTCTCAATACTTGCAGTGAATGCCTTGTGCGAGAAATTATCTCCAGACGCTAGTCCCGAAGAATTACGCAATCTTTCGTCCCTAAGGTAAGCTTTGCCACGTACCATTCTATCAATTGGGCACTAGAGCTCTTTTTAACAATACCCTACTCCTCCGGGACATTGCTCTTTCGTCCGCTGCCAACTTGAACGTCTCCACAATGCACCGGCTCTGGAACCAGCCCATCCACGAGCCGGACACGCTCTTCCGTGGTGTCATCCCAGCTCTAGCTCCCCACCTAAACATCTCTAGGAAACCTAAACCGCTGAATAAAATCTCTTCCACCTTTCGTCCGGCCCTAAAAAATAAACAGCCCATTCCCCGTCCTTCCCTGGACAATTGGAACAAGACATCGGCTCCATCTCAATCTTCTCGTCCCAGCGACTTTTGTCCGAGAAACCCGCAGTCCTTTCGGACGGACCAACCTCGCTCCCGCTTCGGCCAGCGCAACCAGAAGCGTGCCGCCACTCCAGACTGATGAAGACGCCACTCGTCACCAGGGGGCAGAAGCGACTTTTGTAAAAATCAACAATGACGCCTTTCACCCATCCTGCTTTCCATTCGGTGCGAGACTACGCCAATTCTTCCCGGCTTGGCTACAATTAACATCAAACACAGAAGTCCTTTTCATCATCAAACACGGCTTTCGCCCGGAATTTCTTTCGAAACCCCCGCTCCTGCCATGGGAATTCTCTCCACCAGTAACCCCGCTACTTTCGTTCGAAATTTCAGAACTCCTACGGAAAGACGCAATACAGGAATGCCGCAAGCCAGGCCCGGGCTTCTACAACTCCATCTTCACCCGACCAAAGAAGTCAGGAGGCTCCTGTCTGATTTCAACATGAAACCTCTCAACAGATACTGCCGCAACAACCACTTCAAAATGGAAACACTCGAATCCATCCGTCTTTCACTCAAACAAAGCGACTGGACAATCACTATCGACCTGGAAGACGCTTACCTCCATGTCCCACTCTATCCAGCCATCATGTACCTCTTTCGGTTCATCTACAACCAAAAGGTCTACGAATTCCGCTGTCTTCCCTTCAACCTGAATGCAGCCCGCAGAATTTTCACGACGGTTCTCACACCAATTTTGGCAAACCTACACCAAAACGAAATTCAGGCCAGCGCCTATCTGGACGACTGGGCCCTCAACAATCCGGACCCTCTCACACTGGAACGAAACAAAGACAAGACCATTTCCCTGTTACACTGACTGGGCTTCGGAGTGAACTACTCAAAATCTCGTCTAAAACCAGCACAAGTCTTCTCCTTTTTCGGAGCCTCTTTCGACCTCTGCACACCGAGCATTGGCCCCCTCCCCGGAACGGATAGAAGATCTTCTTCTCCACGCCCGTCTCTTTCGGTCGAAAACAAGTTTTTTCCCTCGAGAACTAAACTCCCTCATCGGAAGATGGACGCAATAGCGAACCTCGTCCCCTACGGCCGATGGATGGTAAGGCCGTTTCACCACCACCGCAAAGACAACCCTGCAATCAACCAGGATCGTTCGGACAAACAAATCCCCTTCAATCCCGACTTTCCTCTGGACTCCCTCCTTTGGTGGTCAGATGTCACCAACCTCACGAAGACACAACCTCTTCACGAGCCACATCCCATCCTGCTCATCTTTACGGACGCCTCGAGAACCGGCTGGGGTGCCCATCTTGGCACTCAAAATGCCTCAGGCCTTTGGCCTCCATCCCGCACGGAATACGTCAACTCCCTCGAGCTTCGAACAATTCTTCTCGCTCTGCTTCATTTTCTTCCTCAAATCAGAAACAAGACAATGCAAGTCCAGTCCGACAATACGACTGCCCTAGCCTACATAAAGAAAGAAGGAGGAACAAAATCCAGATCTCTCCACAGCTTAACGTCAGAAATTTTCAACCTCTGCATACCACACAACATCACACTCCTTCCTCTCCACATCTCAGGCAACAGGAATGTGATTGCCGACTCTCTGTCACGCCAGAAACCACCGACAGGCGAATGGTGCCTCAAGAAATCCATTTGCGTATCTCTCTTCACCATTTGGGGCACTCCGATGATATACCTGTTCGCCACGAGGCACAATGCCAGACTTCCCCTCTTCATAAGCCCGATTCCGGACGAAACAGCAGTAGATGCCTTGATGTCCCCATGGCAAAACCTGTTCTCCAACCTCTTCCCCCCTTTCAAGCTACTTCCACAAGTTCTTCTAAAGATCCAAGAAAGCCAGAGCTTGTTCCTACTTATAGCCCCTCTCTGGCCATCAGCAGTGTGGTTCCCGCTCCTTCTGGAACTACGAGTCGACACTCTCAGAAGTCTACCCCCTCAACCAGATCTTCTGTCCCAACAGAAAGGAACAAAGCTACACCCGAACGTACCAAACCTCAACCTACACGGGTGGCTACTATCATCAAACTCCTCAAAAAGGCTGGAATTCATCGAGAAGTGGCCGAACGCATCGCCTCATAGGCAACCAGGGATTCCACTAACCGGATGTACGACAGCCACTGGTCCAAATGGTTTCGTTGGTGTATCACAAATCAAGCTAATCCTATCAACCTACCTCTTTTCACCCTTCTAAATTTCTTCAAAGACCTGTTCAACATCGACAAACTCAAAGGCTCTACAATCCTGGTCTATCCATCTGCCCTAAATACCGTCTTCAAAGCCGCCAACAACACGAACCTACTCGAAGACTACCGAATCTCGGTGCTCCTACGCTCATAGGAAAATGAAAGACCCACCACCAGAAGGTCAATAACAGACTGGAACCTGTCACTCGTCCTCCAGTCCCTAATGAGTGAACCATATGAACCCGTTCAGGACACCGCTCTTCACCTCGTGACCCGCAAGACGGTTTTCCTCGTCACTCTTGCAGCTAGCCAACGGTGTTCAGAGATTCAAGCTCTCTCAGCAGACCCAGCATACTGCATCTTCAGCCCCAACTTTTTCTCTGTTACCCTCTACCCAAGATCAACATTCAGAACGAAAACACAAAAACCCTCTGAACCTCCGAAACCAATCACTTTCCCGGCTCTATCCACCCTAGTTGGTAACGAACCAGAACGCCTTCTTTGCCCAGTCAGAGCCTTGCGCTTCTACATAGCCCGGACTCGCCATGAAGACATCCGCCGAGGAAGAAACCAACTTTTTCTCCCAATTGATCCTCAAACGGGCTAAACATCAGCAGCCGTGGTATCAAGATGGATTAAGAAAGCAATAGAAGCAGTCTATCAGAAAACTCCAAATGAGAGCATGAGAGTGACGGCTCATGAAGTGAGAGCTATCCCATCACAACACCATTCCAATAGAAGAAATCCTAGCAGCAGCGTCTTGGCACTATCAGTCGACCTTCACCTCCCACTACCTCAGGGACACGTCAAGAGAAGAATCAGGTCTATACCGGCTGGGACCAATCGTCGCAGCCTGAACTGTAGTCAACCCCCCATTAAGCACTCGGAACACAGAAACAAACCATCCTTGAAGAAAGCAAGCCACCCAGATGGAAGCAAGCCACCCAGATGGAAGCAAGCCATCCAGAAGGAAGCAAGACCCAAACAACGGCCCTTTTCAGGGCCACCAAATCCTACGAAACAGGTCCAAGTTCCTGTTTTCACCTGTTCTGAATAAAGTGCAAATTTTTCTCTTCCACACAAAGATTTTTGGGGGGAACGCCTGCTTGCATCCCGAGGCGCTCGTCAGGACAGTGCCCGCTACCAAACTTTGACGAGGTCTACTGATAATGCTAAATTATCAGGTTAAGATGTTTTGGCAACAAAGAAAGGACATTTTGCCAGTCCCCAGCCAGGACGGCTAAAAATGGTTTCTTTGTGCCTAAAACATACTTAACCTACTCCCGCCCTGCCTCCCCTCTCGAGTCACCGCCTGACATATTAAGAGAAAAATGAATGCCGAAAGTGTCCTCGCTCTCGCTTTTATAAGGGAGTGCTGCCACGCACATGTGCAGTAGGGATATGCAAGCAGGCGCCTGCACACCGTAAGAAACCTCCAGGGGAACATCACATTCGAGGAATGTAATGCTAAATTATCAGGTTAAGTATATTTTAGGCACAAAAAAAAAAACATTTTTAGCCAGCCTGGCTGGAGTCCGGTAAAATGTTCATTATTTCTTGTAAGGGAGTTGTCAAGGGTGTTACTAAACAGTTTTAAGTTAAATACTGGCTGATAAATAAATTTATTTCTTGTAAGGCGTTGTCAAGGGCGTTACTAAGCAGTTTTAAGTTAAATACTGGCTGATAAATAAGTACAACCCCAACAATTCTTTCATTCCGACAGGTGGAGTTAGTGACAAGTGCGCCAGCTTTTTTTCCTTCCCTCCTAAAGCCCAGATTAAAACGAACGAGCCCAAAATATGGTTGTGAGCCATTTTCAAAGGTCAACAGAAACCTCAAATTTGACACAAGAGTTATTTTGAATTTTTGTTTGTTTTTCCATACATGTAGCCAGCACAGCTGTGGCTTTGTCTATGCCATGTAAGTCACCAAATTAAAACAAAACAACGTTGAAAGTAGATAATCAGCATATTTTCTTGATTTTTAATAACCGACATAAGCCTGTGTGTGATTCTAAAAGGTGAATCGAATCTCGAATTTTCTCAATACAGCATTCTAGTATTTTGTTCATTTTTTTTCATGTATGTTAAGAATCTGTTTCCGATGTGTGACGCTCGATTTGAGGCTTGTGTGAAAGGAAAAAAAACTGTGGAAAGTAGGGTTACGCAAGAGTTTTGGACACTTGCTCAATGGCGTCAGTAGAAACTGAGTGGTTCTCACAAAAACTTAAAACGAACCTCGAAATTAGCAGTGAGAATTACGAGCACAATTTCGACAAATAGTACAAGAATTGGAGTAACAGGAACTGTCGTGTGATCCTTGATAACAAAGTAAAAAAATTTACTGTGAATATTTGAAAAAAATTCCATGCATTTCCCGTGGTTCGAATACATTTCTGCACCAGGTTAAGGATTTGTTGAGAGAAACCCTTGTATAATATAAGCTGCTCATGTTTCTTGTAAGGGCATTATCAAGGGCGTTACTAAGCAGTTTTAAGTTAAATACTGGTTGATAAATAAGTAAATTTCTTGTAAGGGCATTGTCAAGGGCGTTACTAAGCAGTGTTAAATTAAATACTGGCTGATAAAGAAGTTTATTTCTTGTAAGGACGTTATGAAGCAGTTTTAAGTTAAATACTGGATGATAAATAAGTTTATTTCTTG
>JAHWFP010212655.1:0-12745 GCA_023313725.1 Lithobius niger | reverse complement strand
GCTGATAAATAAGTTTATTTCTTGTAAGGGCATTGCTAAGCAGTTTTAAGTTAAATACTGGTTGATAAATAAGTATATTTCTTGTATGGGCATTGACAAGGGTGTTACTGGCAGTTTTAAGTTAAATACTGGCTGATAAATAAGTTTATTTCTTGTATTTGAGTGATTTGTTACCTTCCTTTAGTCTAGAGGGAATACTATGTGTTACGACAATCTCCACCATCTGTTAATTATGCTTTTGGATCATGCTTTTAGATTCAGTAGAAAAACCGCCTCAAATAGCCGATGAGTCTAATGCTACAGTAGCGATATCATGCTGAAGCATTGGGAGAAGAACGCGTAATTTATAGTAACCTTGAAAAGCTGTGGCAACAACGCTTGAACTGTTCCGTGAGTTTAGGAAAGCGTTCAATGTTTCGAAAACGATTACTTCGTGGTGATGAGAAGTTTTATGCAAATGGCTCTTCCTGGATACACAGAGATCCCCACAAATTCTTAAATTGCACCAATATATTTTAATTTTTGAAAGTGGTGTGTTCACAGATTTGTCGGTGTGCTCTCGCACATCTCTGTAAGCTTACTTGCTGGCTGCCAGGGCCTTCCTCTGTGCAGGTTACGTGCATCACCGCCCAGAAACATGACGTGTATCTCCTAAATAAAAGCATATAACGCTGTACCGGGTTTTACCCAAGCCACTTTTGCTGTCAAATGGACCCGTCTAATTGTTGAACCACGCGTACTTATTGGCGGTGTCTCAGACACTCGCAACATGGCTGAGTGCCAGACACCCGCAATGCAGCAATGGCGACGAGGGTAGCCTTACCAGGTCTGTGGGAGAATTTGATTTAACTGTGGCCATTCATGGAAAAACAGCAAAGGTTCCTGCCATAATTTACCCATGAGATAATAAACCAGTTATGAGAAGTGTGGCTGGAATCTAATGATGAAGGTATCAAGCAATTCAGGAACAACACTGAAGTAAAAGGTGTCACGCACAGTCAAGTTAATGTAATTTTTAAAACTGATATCTTTGAACGTTTTCACGATTTATTTTCACCTGTATTAGGAACTTCCAAGGATTTAAAAGCAGTCATTCACTTAAAGTTTGATGCAGCCCCAAAGTACCGTAAGTCCAAACCTGTGCCTCTCACAGTTAGAGGGAAAGTCGAGGCAGAAATAGGCTAGCTCGTGAAGGTATTCTTAAGCCAGTGGACTGTCGCGCTTCGGCAACTTCGATTCGTGCTAGTGTATAAACCTGATGGTAGTGTACAGATTGTAGGTGACTACTCTGGCACTGTAAATCCACAGTTAGAAATAGAATACCATCCTTTGTCTAGAGCTGAGGATTTGTTCAGTAAATTGGCTAGGTGTGACACATTTTCAATAATAGATCTTAGCAATGCTTTCCTGCAGATTGAGCTGGAAGAGGCCTCTAAGCACCTGGTAAGGGTTTGGTTCAATGGCAAAATCTTCCGTTTGGCCTTGCAAGCAGTCTGGGTATTTTTCAAAAACAGATTGAACATGTCCTTTGAAGATATCAAACTTGCAACACCATTTGTTGACAATATTCTTGCAGCTGGCAAAGGTAAGGGTCACGGTGACTCTCTGTTGGACGTCTTGCTAGATCTGCAAGATAATGGAGTTAAGGTCAAGAAATTTAAGTGCAAATTGAATCAGTATAACATTAAACACTAGGGTTTTCAACTGAATAAAGATGGAGTCTCAAATCAGCCTGAAGAGCTAAATGCTATTAAGTTAGCCCCTGACCCCACTAACAGTCAAGAATTGAAGTATTATAAATCATTATTCCAAATTTGTTCCCCACCTGGCAACCATTTTAGCTCCACAAAATATGCTTTTATCACCAAAAGTCGCGTGGGAGTGGACTACTTACTGTTCGAAAACTGTGGCGAAGACCAGGGAGGCTTTTCTTAAGGCAAACGTACTTATGCATTAAGACCCTTCTTTACCACGTAAGCTCATTTGTGATGCATCCCCGGTAGGTGTTGGGGCGAGTTAGATGCACACACTGCCGAGTGGTGAAGATAGGCCGGCTGTGTTTGTTTCACGGGCCTTGAGTAAGGCGGAAATAAGCTATGCCCAATTTGATCGTGAGGCACTTTTGGTGGTATTTGGGGTGAGAAGATTCCACCAATGTCTATATGGAAGAAGGTTTATTTTACAAACTGACCAAAAAGCATTGCTTTGGATATTTTAAAGCAAGGTATCCATTCTTATTATGGCGGCAACCCAAATTTAAAGTGGGCATTATATTTAAATGGTTACTCGTTTAAGCTCCAGCATATCACTGGCAAGTTTTATTTAACAGGTGACGATTTGTCTAGAATGCCTACTCCATATACACTACCTTCTATGCAGACCCCCGGTTGGAGAGTCATGAATGTGCAGACAATAAATTCATTACCCATTTTACCGGAATAGTTTGAGAAACACACGAGGCTAGACCCAATCTTATCAACTGTGTTTTGGTATACGCATGATGGCTGGCCTGATAAGGTGGAGAATGATAAGTTAAGACCATTTTCTATCACGGATGCTAACGCTCTATTTGGGGGTTTCGTTTGGTAATACCAGAGGCTTTGGTCTTAGTGACTTACATTTGGGACACATGGCAATAGTTCGGATTAATGCCCTTGCTAGGTCTCGAGTGTGGTGGGGGGTAAAGATTTGGGGAAAGTTGTTTAAACTTGCAATACATGTCAACTTTAGTAGAGATGGTGACGTTTCAGGGCAAAAGCATGCTGGGAACGGCCTCTAGGTGCTTTTCATAGACTGCATCTTGATTTCGTAAGACCATATCGGAATAAAATACTTTGCAGTTGTGGATGCCTATTCCAAATACCAATTTGTGAAAATAATGCGCAAAACAACCAGTGGGAGCGTCATTGCCTATTTGCGCGAAATACTTGGTTTATTTGGTTTAGCACGTCATGTGATCAGTGATAATGGACCACAATATTCCGTAGCTGAATTCAAGAATTTCGTGAAAGAAAATGGTGTGCAGCATTCCACAATAATTCCATATCATCCTTGCGAAAATGGTAGTAGTCAAAAGTCTAAAACGTTTACTAAAAGATAGTGTAAAGCAAGGCTCAACTGTAGAAATGGCACTGAATAATTATTTGATACAGTTTAGAAATGTCCCGCATTGCACTGCGAAAAAGACTCCCGCTTATCTAATGTTTCACCGGAATATTCACACGAGGTTATCTGTTATGGTTCTGTCAACTGATGACAAAGTCAAAATGGCTCAAGAACGCGTGTTAAATTCAACAAGGCATAAGGTGGAAAATCTTTGAAGTCGGAAGTCATGTGTTTTTCCAGGACACTAGACCAAACGCTAAAGACCGATGGCAGTTGGAAACAATTATATCAAAGGATACTGATTCACATTTTCAAGTCGACGTCGGTGAAAGTTTTGTTGTTAGAAGACATGTAGATCAATGGAGAAAGCAAATTTTGCCGTGTGACAAGGTTTCTAGTGAAGTGGTGTCACATCCCAAGGAAGTGACGTGAGAAAATCTTGATTGCACAACAAGCAAGTTCAAAACGAAATCTAACATCAAATAAATTTCCAAAGACGCCCGATGTTGTTAAAACACTACCCTCACTAGAAGACAAAACAATGTCAGTACTGACGCCGCAAAAAGATGCATTTTCCAAACATTATTTTGTGAAGCAGAGTTCCCACTGTTGTTGTCTTCGGAGGTGTGCATCGCAAAGCGTTCAATACGCCGTCAAAATACGCCGTCAAAATGTACGAGGACAGTGCTGTAGTCTGCCGACTTACCGTGTGTGACGAAAGTCAAGGCTTGGGCACAGCCATTTTTTTTTTCCTCTAAAAATCTTGACGTATTTATTTTTCAGGTTATGTGTGTTTTTTCATATTAAGAAAATGTTGTGTAAATAGATTAGTAATGAGGATTTACTTTAAGCAGAAACTTAGGTAAAAACCAAAAAAAATTATGAATCATAAATCATGAATCATAATCGAACAATGGTTATTGTAAATAGAATCTGTATTACCTGTAGAGTAGCAAACAAAAATAAGTATATTTTTATGTTGCGCTAGTCTATTGTTGTTATTAGAAAAATATTCGTTTTGTTGGGAAGTAGGGGCACAGCGTGAGAACCCGATCCACGGACCTTCCGAAGGAGTCCGGGTTGGCCCTCACACACGGCGTTCATCCTACTCACCCCACCTTCAGTTGATCTTAGAGGCCGCTTGACGTGGATCTGGATGGTAGAGCGGAGACGAGACAAGACGTAAAAGAACAGGGAGAATGACGTGTGTGAAGAAGAAATAAAAAACAAGAAGAAGAACAGCTAAGGTCTGGAATCGATTTATACTTGTTCAAGACATCGGATAGGTGCAAAACGAGGGTTGCTGCCCTATCTTCACAAGAGGACTCAGCTGGGTCTAGGCTATTTCCCTTCTATCACGCCAGACTGGGAAAAACACAAACTTACTGGAAAAAGGAGCAAGGTCCCTGTAAATTGTTCCAAAGACATGAAGTTTAACACTAACGGATCCCTGGTGAATTCACAGCATACAAGCTTTTCAAAATCGCTTGAAACTGAAGCAAGGCAAATTTTTCTTGGGCCTACAAAATGGCGGTTGCAAGGGAGCCATTTTGTTTTTCCAGTAACGACGAAGTTCACGTCTGCTCATCACAAAAGCATCTAGAGGAAAAACATTCAAGGAAGAAAGAAAAAAATTTGGTGGATAAATGGGGCGAATAAATAGCTAAGTCATTCGTAACATTTTAACTAAGACTAGCGAAGTCGCTCGCTTTGCTCGCTCATTCCACTGCGCTCGAGGAGATTTCTTGTTGAAACTTGTATGGTGCTGACAAACACTCCTAACCAAAATTTTGAAACAAATATTCAAGGAAGTGATCCGAATAATGTGCGTGTTTTTCTTAGTGCGTAATACAAGTGGTAAACAAAACTAAAAATGGTCGAATAATATCATTCCAGAGTTATAATGTTAGCATTCTGTATCCATACCTGTTACACTTTTGTGCTGGGGCCACTGATCTTTTATCCAACGTAGAAAGTCGGTCATTTTTACTATGAATAAATATTTAGCCTATATTACTTAATAAATGTATTTAGAAAAAAGTGCTGTTTCCGACGACGAACGTTGATTTCGTTCGCTTCGCTCACTCAATCAGCGCACATTTTCTCAGAAGCATAACACCGAACCACACATCACTTCTAATTTGTGTCAGTACTACACTTTACATAGGTTGTCTTGTTTCACTTATTTTAAGAATTTTTTTGTTTACGTCCTGCTCAGTTAAGATTTTTCCATTGGTTTCGTATCACATCGCTTTCTGATGACCCCTCACTTGGCGAAACAGCTGCAGAAATCAAGTGTTCCCAATGATTCCACGGTTCCAATAATCTTTTATCCAACGTAGAAAGTCGTTCGTTTGCACTACTAAATAAATATTTAGCCTACTAGTGTTTCTGATGATAAACGCTGATTTTCGTTCACTTCGCTCACTCAATCAGCGCAAACATTTCCTCAGAAACGTGACTGGAATCAATACAACCACTAAGAACCACAAATCACTTGAAATTTTTGGTAGCACTAAGCTTTACATGGGTTTTCTTGTTTCACTTATTTTAAGAATTTTTTTTCTTTGCGTCCTGCTCAGTACAGCTTTGTCCATCGCTTCTTATCACTTCTCTTTCTGATGACCCCCCGCTTGGCGAAACAACTGCAGAACGTTAAGCGACAACGCCACGGTTGAATGCAAGTTAGGCCTACACGAGACAATAACTCTTATCCAAACCTGCTCGTGTTTCAGCACAAATAAGGAAGGAACCTTATAACCGACTTTACGTAAACGCTAATGCACGAATATTGCTGTTTGAAATGATACAGATGCAGACGTAATAATATTGTTGGCACTCTTTACTGGTGTGAATATAATTTCTACATGTAATTTAGCATTTAATTTTTTTCTGTCTTTGTGTTACTGCTCAACAATTATTCTCTTGTCCTGGATTTGTCAGTATATAAAATTTCAATAAATAACTCCAAGTTTAAAATATAATATGTTACGCAAAGCTGCGGGTGTTTATTGATTATTACTGAGAACAAGTTATTGACTCGTTCCACGTTCGTCGGTTGCCATAGTCCATTGTTGATGGACGTTCTGAACGGCTTCGATTCCACGAAACAAATTTGACAACAATCAAAACGTCATGTATTGTTGAGGCATTGTTGGGTGATTGTTGCTGATTGTTGCAAATGGTCATTTTTCGTTAATTTCGGTCATTTAGAACCCAGCTCGGACTTTGAAAATACGCCTACACAAAGGACGAAAGAATGCTTTCTTTTGACAAACTTCTCATATTTGTAGCCTTCTACTTCCAGAGGAGAAGACGAACTACCCCAACCAACTAAGCACCCAACCAAGCATAAATTGCATCTTTTTAATGAGGAAAGACTAGCGGAGCCCTCGCTTCGCTCGCTCATTCCGCCGCGTCTCGCTGCTCTCGAGGAAAATTCTTGTTGCAACTCATATGGTGCTGACAGACATTGCCAGCAAAAATTATCAAACAAATGTTTAAGGAAGTGATCCGAATAATATGCGCGTTTTTCTTAGTGCGTCAGTTCATAAGACAAATGATAAACAGAACTAAAAATGGTCAATTCAGTTCAATGTAGCAGTAGTGTTTCACGTATTTTCTTTTATCCAACGTAGAAAGTCGATCATTTCCACTACTGAATAAATATTTATCCTACAACTTACTAAGAGTGTTTAAGAAAAAGTGATGTTTTTGATGACAAACGCTGATTTTCGTTCGCTTTGCTCACTCAATCAGCGCAACCTCAAAAACGTGACATACTACCACAGCCGACCTCCATGAACCACACTTCAACAGAAAACGCCACGGTTTGAACGTAAGTTAAGTCTACACAAAACACTAACTCGTTCCCAAAGGCTGCTCATGTTTTACTACAAATAAGGAGAGCAGCGGCTGACTCTCATTCGGCTGATGATCAATGCAGTACGTGTTGTTCGTAAGGTTTCAGTTCGTAAACAAGCGGTTACTGCTCCTATTCTTTCTTTTCTTTTTGTTTATACTCATTGGCAACATTTAATAAGATTCACCAGATTAATTTTCTTTACTGAATAAATATTTAGCCTACTACTTCCTAACTGTATTTAGGAAAAAGTGCTGTTTCTGAAGACAAACGCTGATTATCGTTCGCTTCGCTCACTCATTCAGCGCACACATTTCCTCAGAAACGCTACCTAATCAATGTTACACCAATGATACATCACTTGTAGTTTGTGTTACTACTACACTTCACGTGGGTTTTCTTGTTTCACTTATTTTAAGAATTTTTTTCTTTACAACCTGCTTAGTGAAGATTTTTCCATTGGTTCCTTACCACTTCACTTTCTGATGATCCCTCACTTTAGTGAGGTAGATAACGATTTTATTAGGACACGTCGGACAAAAGCATGAATTTTTGTGTGTGGTTTAATTATTGTATGGCCAATAAGGAAATGGGCTGCTCCACGCAATCTGAACATATATTGGGCTTAAGCAGGCCTTTAATAGTAACAAAATTGCATACAGGGATGCACTTTTCACGACCATTAATAGCCCGATCAATATAATATGCTGAAACTTGCTACAATAGTTCTATACATCATTTATGACAAATAACGTTCTATGAGAAAATCTCAAAAATCCAACAGGAAGTCAATATACAGCTGACTTCCGGTAAATAGTGTTTATTACATAACTCCCAAACGGTTTAACCGACAGGTCTCAAATTTTGTAGGCATATTCTAGAGACCATTTACGTTAATTAATATTTAATGACATTTTGTTGTACCTCTACCGGAAGTGATGGTAAATGTCAGTTCCGGTATTTATTCACTTAATGTATAACTTTTAAATGGGTTAGTCGGCTGGTTCAAAATTTTTCAAATACCTTTTTTACACATATAATAAAAGATGTTGTATGAGAAAATGTCGAAAATCCAACCGGAAGTTAATATATAGCTCACTTCCGGTAAATAGCCTCCATCACCTAACTCCTAAACCGTTTAACCGATAGATGTAAAATTTTGCAGGCATATTCTATAGACCTTTTACGTGTACTTATGTCTATTGATTTCTACTGATATTATGACCTAACTCTACCGGAAGTGGTAGCAACTGTCAGTCCCGGTAAGATTTCTTTGTCCATATGCGCAATATCTAAACGGTTAGTAGGTTCCAAATTTTGCACATACCTTCCTTAAATGACAAATAACGTTCTACTAGTATATGTAACAACTACCGGAAGTGAATGAGTATACTATACAATGTCACTTCCAGATAATAATCTGTGACATAGCTCCCTTAATTTTGCTAGCTTGTTCAGTGGCATGGTAAAGAATTCCGAAGAAAGTTAATTTTCCTTATATATCAAGCTGTGAAGATGCAGGGGTACAGGAATTAATATTTGTGAGTTGTGTTTTAGCCCCAAAACGCAATGAACCGGGAATTGTGTGCAATATATCAAAAAATAAAAGCAGAGTCTTTGCATTACTCAAAGCCTGCCATAATTCATACAACTCCATTAGTGGTACACAAGGCTTTTCTTGATAAAGCAGTTCTGTGCCTCCTACCATGACACCAGATGGATACATTGCACCCCATCAATGGAGTTGTTGATTTTTGGCAGTATTTGGGCAATGCAATAACTTTTTTTTTTTCATTTTGACCTGTTACGCAAAATTCCGAATTTATGAGTATTGGGGTTTAGTCACCTAATTAATTCCAGTGCCCCTGCTTCATTACTGCCAATAATATAAGGAAATGAACTTTCTAAGGAATTATTGTAACCATACTTGCTTGTTACATTATTGAAGGTGTAAATGCTGAATGTCGTAATTGCATTGTTTTCAGGAAAGACTGTGCACAAGTTGTTGTGTTGTAGATTTTTATGTCCGAACGCATGGCTGAGGGCCGAGGCTCGTGGAATAAAACCAAACCAAACCTAAATACGCAATCACTTATTCTCCGCTAATGCAACTAAAATTTCTTTTACATTGTTTTAAGTGGAGAATAAGTGTGCATTAGTGAAAGAAAATCGCACTGAAACTGAGATTTACCATCCCTTCCGGAAGAGCTACACCAAAATGTCATTGAATATCAATTGCCATAAATGTCTCTAGAATACGCTTACAAAATTTTAGAACAGTCGGTTAAAAAGTAGAACAGTCGGTTAAAAAGTTCAGGAGTTACGTGATAAAGACTATTACTGAAAGCGAGCTGTATATTCACTTCCGGTTTGATTTTCTACATTTTCTCATAGAATGTTTTGTCATAAATGATGCATAGAACTACTGTAGTAAGTTTCAGCATATTATATCGGTCGGTTTATTAATGGTCGTGAAAAGAGCTTCACTATATGCAGTTTTTCTTTACTATTTACATATTTTAGTATACAATGCCTGTTCCAGCCCAATATACGTTCAGATTGCTAGAGCAGCCCATTTTCTTATTGCCAATACATTAACTGAGCCACACAAAAAAATTCATGCTTTTGTCCGCTAAGTCCTAATTCTGTCGAATTTTGTCGCTAAGCTACCTCACAACTTGGCGAAAACATCTGCAGAATTCAAGTGAAAACGCCACGGCTTGAATGCAAATTAGGCCTACATAACGACAAAAGAAACTAACTCTTATCCAAAGCTACTCATGTTTTAGCACAAATAAGGACGGAACTGGCTGAAGGCCTTAAGTAAAAACTAATGCTCGAATATTGTTGCTTAAAATGATATAAACGCACACTTAAAGTATTCCGGGCACCCCTTTAGTATTTAGTATTTCATCTTTTTCTGTCTTTGTGTTGCTCCTAAACGATTATTCTCTTGTCCTATATTTGTCAGTTATTATAGAATCGGTGAATGACTTCGATTTTAAAACGGACTCGGATAATAAAATAGTACTGCGAAAAGCTACGCGTCTTTACTGAGTGTTACTGAGAACAACAATAATCTTAGTTTCTCGCTCCTGGTTGGTCCGTTGACGCCATACCATTGTTGATGGACGTTCTGGACGGCTTCGAGGCTTCCACGAAAAAAATTGGGCAACAATCATGACGTGATGTATTGTTGAGGCATTGTTGGGTGATTGTTGCTGATTGTTGCAAAAGGTCATTTTCTGCTTCGCTCGCTCATTCCGCCGCGTCTCGCTGCGCTCGAGGAGATTTCTTGTTTCAATACTTATGCAAAGACGGATAATTCCACATCAAAAACAAACAGTCAAATCACCAATCAAATGATCAGAAGTACGCGTTTTGCTTAAGGTTTCAATTCGTTAACAAACGGTTACTGCGCCTACTCTTTCTTTTCTCAAGATTCAACAGATTCATTTTCACTACTGAATAAATATTTAGCCTACTACTTAATAACTGTATTTAGAACAAAAGGCTGTTTCTATTGACAAACGCTCATTTTCGTTCGCTTCGCTCACTCAATCAGCGCACACATTTTCTCTGAAACGTAACAACGAACCACACATCAGTTCTAATTTGTGTTAGTACTACACTTTACATAGGTTGTCTTGTTTCACTTATTTTAGGAATTTTTTTCTTTACATCCTGCCATTGGTTTCTTATCAGTTCACTTTCTGATGACCCCTCACTTGGCGAAAAAGCTGCAGAAATCAAGTGAAAACTCCACAGTTCCAATGATCTTTTATCCATCGTAGAAAGTCGTTCGTTTGCACTACTGAATAATTAATATTTAGCCTACTACTGTTTCTGATGACAAAAAGCTGATTTTCGTTCGCTTCGCTCACTCAATCAGCGCAAACATTTTCTCAGAATCGTGACTGAATCCATGTAACAACCCAGAACCACACATCACTTGTAATTTGTGTTAGTACTGCACTCTACATGGGTTTTCTAGTTTCATTTATTGGAAGAATTTTTCTTTACGTACTGCTCAGTACATATTTTTCCATAAGGTTCTTTATCACTTTCTGATGATCCCCCACGGTTTGAATGTAAGTTAGACCTACACAAGACACTAATTCGTAGCCAAAGAATAAAAGCTTTTTATGTTTTAGCACAAATAAGGAGGGTACCGGCTGATGACTTTATGTAAACACTAAAGCTCAAATATTGCTGTTTGAAATGATACAGATGCACACATAACAAGATTCTTGGCACCTTTTTCTGGTGTCAATATATTTTCTATACGTATTTTAGTAATTAGCATTTAATCTTTTTTTGTCTTTGTGTTGCTGCTAAACGATTATTCTCTTGTCTTATATTTGTCAGTTATTATAGAATCGGTGAATGACTCCAATTTTAAACCGGGTAATAAAATTGTACTGCGAAAAGCTACGCGTCTTTACTGATTGTTACTGAGAACAATTTATTGACTCGCTCCTCGTTGTGTCCGTTGCCGCCAGACTATTGTTGATGGACGTTCCAGATAATTTCGAAATAAAATTTGGCAACAATCATGACGTCATGTATTGTTGGGGCATTGTTGGGCGATTGTTGCTGATTGTTGCAAACGGTAATTTTTCGTTAAATTCGGTCATTTATGACCCAGTTCGGACTTTAAAAGTACGCCTACACAAAGGACGGATTAATTTCCTTTCTTTTGACAAACTTCTGATATTTGTAGCCTTTTACTTCCAGAGGAGAAGACGAACTACCCCAACCAACCAACCAACCAACCAAGCATAAATTGCATCTTTTTAATGAGGAGAGATACTAGAGGAGTCGCTCGCTTCGCTCGCTCATTCTGCCGCGTCTCGCTGCGCTCGAGGAGATTTATTGTTTCAATACTTATGCAAAGACGGATAATTTCACATCAAAAACAAACAGTCAAATGACCAAGCAAATGA
This sequence comes from Lithobius niger, assembly GCA_023313725.1. Taxonomy (NCBI): domain Eukaryota; kingdom Metazoa; phylum Arthropoda; class Chilopoda; order Lithobiomorpha; family Lithobiidae; genus Lithobius; species Lithobius niger. Next base: position 832 of record JAHWFP010212655.1, on the reverse strand, counting down.
TCAGAAGTACACGTTTTTCGCAAGGGTTCAATTCGTAAACAAACGGTTACTGCGCCTACTCTTCCTTTTCTCAAGATTCAACAGATTCATTTTCACTACTGAATAAATATTTAGCCTAGTACTTAATAACTGTATTTAGGCAAAAAGGCTGTTTCTCATGACAAACGCTGATTTTCATTCGCTTCGCTCATTCAATCAGCGCACATTTTCTCAGAAACGCAACACCGAGCCACACATCACTTCTAATTTGTGTTAGTACTACACTTTTAATAGGTTGTCTTGTTTCACTTATTTTAAGAATTTTTTTCTTTACGTCCTGCTCAGTTAAGATTTTTCCATTGGTTTCTTATCACTTCACTTCCTGATGACCCCTCACTTGGGGAAACAGCTGCAGAAATCAAGTGAAAACGCCACGATTCCAATGATCTTTTATCCATCGTAGAAAGTCGTTCGTTTGCACTACTGAATAAATATTTAGCTTACTACTGTTTCTGATGACAAACGCTGATTTTCGTTCGTTTCACTCACTCAATCAGCGCAAACATTTCCTCAGAATCGTGACTGAATCCATGTAACAACCCAGAACCACACATCACTTGTAATTTGTGTTAGTACTACACTCTACATGGGTTTTCTTGTTTCATTTATTGGAAGAATTTTTCTTTACGTCCTGCTCAGTACATATTTTTCCATAAGGTTTCTGATGATCCCACACTTGGCGAAACAGCAGCAGTGCGTCAAGTGTTAACGCCACGGTGTGAATTTAAGTTAGGCCTACACAAGATCAAATTAATAATAAACTCGTAGCCAAATAATAAAAGTTTTTTTAATG
>JAHWFP010212654.1:10745-24505 GCA_023313725.1 Lithobius niger | reverse complement strand
ATCGAAAAAGATCGACTGAACGTCTAACTGGGCACTGGCAAAAACAAAATGCCACTAAAAAAACAGAACTACAAAAGAAGTGATAATCGAAACGAAACAAAACTCAACTATCAGAACAAACATGGCTGCCACCAAGTTGCTACATGGTGTACCAACCCTAACCGAAAAGTGGTTCCCTTACAAAGTGATATCACCCCTGCCCACGAACAACCGTCAAGCTATTCCTACCGACTATAACCTTCAAGGCGTTATATGAAAACTTGGTCATTGCTACGGAATGCAGCACTAATGAGGTTTTTCATTTAACCTTTGATGTCATAGTCTGTGGGATTAGCTTGGTGGTTGTTCGTTAGCGGGGATGTCACTACTTTCTAAGGGGAGTACTTCTCTGTTAGGGTTGGTACACCATGTAGCAACTTGTTGGCAGCCATTTTTGTTCTGATATCACTACTCTGATTGGCTGAAACATGCCGGTTTCTTTCACCCTTGTGGACTTCATTTCAGATTTATTAATCGGAGATCTAGACTGGAGCTTAAGTCGGCGTGGATTTCCTTTTTGACTTGGACTTCGTATAACTTAACGTTTATACAGTTCGCTCTAGACACTATTGTGTACGCGGCCTATCTTGAGTCCTGTAGGTATTTTATGAGCGGCTACATCTTCCTGGATTGGGCGGCTTTAATCGACGGCCGCCATTATTTTGTAACCATCGTTCGTGGATATCAACAAGGCACTCTGCTACCAAAAACATGCAATTGATTATCTGTGTCGTTCTGGGGCGAACTCAAGATAGGCCGTGAACACTATAAACCGTTTATCCTAGATGGTTGGTTTTGATCTCATTCTACTGAGACACTTCCGCTGATTTGCCCCATTTCTGATGAATAAACAGGACGGAAAGCCACTCGGCTCGGAAGGGTTAAATAAATGCAGATGCAAACCTATTTACGTTGCCTTTTGGACTTATACGTCCGGCTGCCTGAGCGGGGAATCGAACTCCCCTATGAGCTATATGCCGTGTCAGTATGGCTCAGCGGTAGGACCTCGGCGTTTGATTTCAAAGGACGTGGGTTCGATTCCCTGCTCGGGTAGGCTGACAGTCCAAAAGGCAACGTATATAGGTTAACATGTGTATTTATTTAACCCTATTTCTGATAGCAATTTCAATTGGTGGTGCCATTCTGGAGTTGCAGTGCCTTGGACGATCGGTTTTATTGTTTTGCATTGTTTTAACACATTGTTAGTATGCAACAATGCAAATCAGCAAACGCTCGCTGAAACCCTTTGAACCCCCCCCCCCCTTTTTTTGTTGGCGTAGGCTGAAGACAGTTTGGTTTAATAGTTTAGTTTAAGTTTTTACTATTAAGAGCATTTCGACCAATCACGTCATCCGCTCTAAGCTAATCTCGAAACTACTTAAATACTCAACAGCCAAACACCCAAAATCACCAAAACTCAGTAACAACAAGCAAATCAGAAACTGAAGATGTTCATGTTTATCAAGCCAATACTGCCTACATGACACTCGCTCATTACTAAAGTACTGAAGATCAAAGGGTTTCAAAGGGTTACTGAAGATTAAACCCATGCGAACAATGCTCGAGAGCCAACAATTCTTTGAGGAAACGTGAAGACGACGACTCATTATTGTTATTACGAATTATATCTAGACGCACGCTAGTGTGTCGCGCCAAGTTAGGCAACAAACATCACATCAATATAGCTATCGAGGAGGTAAACCATTGTAGAGCGACGCCATAGCGTAAGTGTCTAATATCCTGCAGCAGAGTTGGGCCTATTTCAGGTATTTGGGGGGGAAATAATAATGAGGTACAAAAGCTTAAACTGTGTTAAAATGGAGAGCAATGACCCACTTGACAAAAATTAACGCGTGTAGGAATGTTACTAAGCGGCATCCAATGCATAGCTGACCCTCAATAACGTTGAAAATGTGTTACTAGGTTTTTCTTCTACATAGCTAGTCCGCTCGTCCCCATGTTAAATCCCATCGGGTTGTTATTCACTGATACCGAGATAAAGGGAAGGCTTACAGCTATATTGATGCAGTACGATACGAACTGCTTCCTTTTTATGGTTTGCGGCCTGTGGGTATAACGGAAATGACGTAGGAAGGCCCGTAAGTACGAAAGTATTGTTTTAAAAGGACATTCCTCCCAGCGCCATTTTTCTCGATCCTCCACATCTAATATGGCTCCAAATGTCTATTTCCTTACCGTTAGTCAATCCCTTGGTAAAAATCTTTTTTTAAATGTGGCGTCCAGGAGATTTTCTGTTGAACAATAGTTAACTATATTTAGTGCATCCCGCAGTGTATGATGCTTAGCGCGCTTACAATAACCATGACGTTTCATCTCTTTGTGTGCATGTACCAATTTTCTAATAATTACCATGAGAACAAAAATCTAAAAGACTAATGCGGTAAAAATTAAAATTAATTATTCCAATAGATCGGCGAAGCCAAATGATAAGACACTAGTCTAGAAAATTATCAATTGTGATGATAAAATACGAGAATCATTCCGGTTTGTGCCGATACAATTAATGCGTTCATGCTGGTTCGTCTATTAGGCTAAATGCCACCCGAGACAGTAGCTGCGTTCTTCGCTGCGAGGAATGCAGCTACTATCTCAATTGATGTTTGCGATGACATATGCGCGATGGCGATCAGCGCGTGGCTGTTATAAGGCAGGCGGAATATTATGAGGCAGGGAGGCAGGCCGGGTGTCCCTTTAATCATTATTAGTAATTGTCGGCATCGTATCTCATTGGATGGGGTAACATAAAAAAATACAAGCAGCTACAGCAACTACCTAGTCGCATCCGGTCTTCTGTACAGTTCTGCCAGTACCAATAGTGACGCACACTTCTCTATCACGCATGGCAACAGCTATCTCTATTATATAATCTAACAGCAGTAACCATCAGAATTGCCCGTTAAAAATGTGTTAGCTTTTAAGCTTATTTTACATTTTAGGCGTCATTGTCAGAGTTTAGGCCTAATTTACAACTTTCATTTCGTAAGTAGCAACTGACGGAGATTTGGATTGTATACAGTAAGCCTATTCATTTTTGCAACACGGTATGCCTCGATCCGGGCACACAGTTACAGTGTTACAACACAATGCGCAACGTAGCCTATATAGATCAGTGGTAGTAAGGAAGGGACAGGAGAGACGCTGTTGAGAAAGCCAGCATCGACTCGTAGCATCTTGACGTTGCCATGGTAACATGATTTTAGGCTTAATTTTCATTTTTTAGGCCTAATTTTTTTAACGACAGTTTTAGTTTCGTAAGTATCAGATAGACCTAATGGAGAATTTGGTTCGACCGTAAGCCTATGCATTCATGCAACAATGCGACAAGGCTCTTTTAAACGAAGCTAAAATGTTTTTGTTTTTGCGGCTGCGTTAACACAAATCTTTAGGATTTCAATTCGACGATGAAATGTTGGTATTTAATTTAGTTACTTCGAAGAAGTCTATTAGCTATAAGGAGGTAACGATGTTTTAATTTGCCATGTTATTTAACTAACTTTTGACACTGAATCTAACGTTGTAAACAGTGGTCGTCTCTATCTGGTACCGTGACGAAGTTGAAAAAAGCGACGGACGGACGGACAAAGTCGTAGCAATAGTCTTCTCAGCCGGTACGGCTGTACAGAAGACTAAAACCCAGTGGTGCATGCGTCGTTACATTCAAACAGTTCTTGACAATGACGTCTACAGGCGCGTAATATAAGGCGAATTTTTTTTTTAGGATTGTTTAAAAAGGATTATTATTTTTATTCCGGATGCTGCAGACATAGAGCCTTAGAGCTTCGTCGGACATATGACCGGAAGTGCTTGACGGTCGCCAAATCTCTTCGATTATTTTAGTATAAAGGTGCTCATATCCCAATTAACAAACAAAATATCAACAATAAATACCTTCGTAGGGCACATCTTATCTCCCACCCTCCCCCGACATTAATTTCAAGAAACTGTAACTGGTGGGCTTTCATACGTAAAACCCTCCTAACAGCTATAAGGTCCGGGGGAGCACTGTGAACTTCCCCAGCGGGGTCGGGGGAAGGAACCCGGGCACTGAATGGTTCCAAGAATATTTAAACTGCTGAAGAGCAGTCTTTTTTTTTTTTTGTGAGTTATGAATGCTGACAGAAAAACTCAGAAACCAGAGTCAAGACGACTGGAATGCCTGCACAACTGGGAGAGGGCAATTTATTTTAGATTTTTAGATTTTAGGCGAAATTGTCAGCTTTTAGGCCCAATTTTTTTACGTGCCGTTTTAATTTCATAAGTAGCAAACGGAGAATTGAGTTCGAGAGTAGGCCTATTCATTACGCAACACGGTGCGGTGACTTGACGTTTTTGCTTCCTGCGAGAGAGAACGCGATAGGCCTAAGTGCTGCAATGCTAATTTGGTGGCAACCGGCCTTTAAACAGGACGGACAGACGACGGTTCAACGAGAATCAAATAAATACAGATGCAAACCTATTTACGTTGTCTTTTGGACTTATACGTCAGACTACCTGAGCGGGGAATCGATCCCACGACCTTCGAAACCAAAGGCCGAGGTCCTGCCGCTGAGCCGTACTGACACGTGCCAGTATGGCTCAGTGGTAGGACCTCGGCCTTTGGTTTCAAAGGTCATGGGTTTGATTCACTGCTCAGGCAGTCTGGCGTATAAGTCCAAAAGGCAACGTGAATAGGTTTGCATCTGTATTTATTTGATTCAATATTTTTGCTGCAAGGATGATAAATGAGCGCTAGTGACGATAAAAATCAAGTTTGAGGCTAACCGTGAATCCTGAAATTGAACCCGGATCTTTGAATCGGGTCCCAATTCAAACACCACGTTCTGTTTCTGGGCTCGTAATGACACGTGAATTTCTTCGTCCTTATTGCTGCTCACTCGTCATCCAAGGCAGTTCACAATTTTCACCACGCTGTTAAACGTATAAAATAATTTATCTGTGAACTAATACGAATTCCTAAACGGTAAAAAATTGTGCATGTCTTTTTTGTTCCGTCGATGTAACCAAGTTGGGCAGTATTAAAATCAGTATTAAACAGTCCTAAACAGTATTAAAAATTTTTTAAAAATTGTGTTTGGTTTACGAACAAAGACAATACAAAAAGAAAACACGATCGTTGTTTGTTTTGTTTTCCGATTGAAAACTGAACGAATAAAAAAAAAAAACACAAGTCATAACTGGCGTTTGTTGATTGTATTGATTTTTTCGGTGGGTGTTGAGAAAGAAAAAAGGTAGAAGAACAATTTGTGCTTTTTCCTTTCTCATTTCTAATCAAATGCTATTCTTTGGGGTTTTGTGTGTGTGAGCGTATGTATGTGTGTGTGTGTGTGGTGGCGGCGCTGTTATCGCAGTTCCCCCCCCCCCCCCCCCCCCCCCGCAGCCCTGCTGCCCCCTTTCGTTCGGCTTCCCGTCGCTCCTGCTCGCTTTGCAGTGCAGCCCGCCTCTTTTCAGCAGTCGTGATCTAGACTACTGGGGCGAACAGGCTGGCTGGCAGAGCCGGGGCAGTAACAGCGGGAGGGCCCGAACGAAAGCCGGCGATGCGGGCTACGGGCCGTGCGCCGCCGGCAAAGAGCGCCGGGAGTTCTAATGTCGTCTCATTTGCTGTCTTCCCCCGACAGATCCCGTGGAACGCAGCGTTGGATGAAACTGCGGACCACGGTGCAGATATCGGGAGCCGTGGCTTCAGCCGTCAAGGAGAAGAAGCCCCCGCTCAAGAGGGAAGACTCCTTCCTCAAGCGATTCTCGACGCGTCAGATTGCCGAGTCCGACACTGTGGACAACGAAGGTGAAGAGGCTGGGGGCGGGAGTGAAGCTTCGGCGGCCCGGCGTCGCAGGCGCCGACGGAAAGACGAGCATATCACCGTAGTGAACCCGGACGAGAATTTCTACTTCGCCTGGCTGTCGTTACTCACCTTGTGCGTGCTCTACAACTGCTGGACGCTCATCGTCCGGCAGGCGTTCCCGGAGTTACAGCACAGCGTCCAGCCGCTCTGGATAGCGCTGGACGGTTTCAGCGATGTGGTGTTTTTGTGCGACATCATCGTGCAGATCCGTACGGGCTACCTGGAACAGGGCCTGATGGTTTACGATTCCCGAAAGTTGGCCATGCACTACATCCGTTCCCGCGCCTTCCTCCTCGACCTTGCCTCCCTCCTCCCCCTCGACATAGTTCAAGTGCCCGTCAACATGGCCATCCCCATAGTGCGATTTCCTCGTTTCCTCAAGCTCTACCGGTCTTACAATTACTACTACATGGTCGAGTCTCGGACACTGTACCCGAACCTATGGCGAGTGGTCAACCTCATCCACATACTTCTCCTCCTCGCCCATTGGTTCGGTTGTTTCTACTTCTTACTGTCCGAGGCCGAGGGGTTCCACGGGGAGTGGACGTACCCCAACTACCGGCAACCGGAAAGGGAAGCCTTTTCTACCCTCACTCGCAAGTACCTGGGTTCGCTCTACTGGTCAACGCTGACACTGACAACCATCGGGGACCTACCCACCCCGGAGAGCGATTGGGAGTAAGTACTTTGTTTTTTCTCTCAATTTTTTTTACACACTGCTTTTTAAGTGCCTATCTGAATTGTAATTCTATGTATTGTAGGTCAAGTATTTTACGTTGCCTCACTCACTTTCAATAATGGCGCGTTAACAGTGTCTAGATTTTACTGTGTTACTTAGAAAAGTGTTTGGCCAATGTGACGTCACTTTATCAAGTGTGGTTTTTTAGGTTCTACTTCCTTTCTAGCCAAACGAACAGTGACTACGCTTTAAGGTGTTACCAATAAGTTTGGCCGGATGTGACGTCACTTTATCGAGTAGGCGTTTTTAGGTTCTACTTCCTTTCTAGAAAAACGAACAGTGACTACGTTTTAAGGTGTTAACAATAAGTTTGGCCGGATGTGACGTCACTTTATCGAGTAGGCGTTTTTAGGTTCTACTTCCTTTCTAGCCAAGCGAATAGTGTCTACGTTTTAAGGTGTTACTCTGGAAACAATAAGTTTAATGTGGCCGGATGTGACGTTGCTTTATCCAGTACGCTTTTTAGGTCCTACTTCCTTTGTAGCCAAGTGAATAGTGTCTTCATCTTATAGCGTCGACATACTGATTTTTAAGTGGATATCTGAATTGATAATTCTACGCATTATTTAAGTAATTTTACGTAATTTTCGTTGTCTAATTTTATTGTTTAATTTTAGCTTTCTACACTGTAGGGTGAAAAGTGTCTACATTTTCATCTAGAAACAATAAGTTTGACTAAATATGACGTATGCTGTTTTAGGTACTACTTCCTTTGTGTCCAAACAAATAGTGTCTACATTTCATGGTGTTAATTCCAGAAACTGTCTAAGTTATTCTAAAATGTAACTTTGCCATTAAGTATGCGTTTTTAGGTTTCCACTTCCTTTACAGCCAAGCAAATAGTGTCTACCTATTTTAAGGTGTTACTCTAGAAACATAAGTTTTGGCGAAATGTGACGTTCTTTATCAAGTATGCGTTTTAAGGTACTACTTCCTTTGTAGCCAAGCAAACAGAGCCTACGTGAACAGTGCCTAGGTTTTCAGGTAAATTACTCTAGAAACAGTTGAAGGTGCGACCATTGTGACGTCACTTCATGAAGTATACGTTTCTACGCGTTAGCCCTTCCTTCGTAGCCAAGCTGCAGTGACTACACCTTACTGCTAAAGGTGTCGTCACTTTTAGCCTTCAAGATTGCCAGTAGGCCATATCAAATGCCTTTCAAATGATGAAAGTGATGTCAAATTCAAATAATGTCATAAAACATCTTCCTTTTTGACTATACTCCGGTGTCCTGGCGATGGCTAAAGCGTAATAAGAAAAGCATCTACACATTCTTGTATGAAAAAAAATCTAAAATGCCGACTAGGTCAAACACAGCAAATGGTGACGCTTCGTCCCCGAACAGCAGCCTTTTCAAGCAGTGAACATCAGAATCAGCAAATGTTACGTCACAACAATAAATCGAGAGGAAGACACCAATAAGCAATGTCACGTGAAATTATACCTACTAAGCATATAATGAAATTCTGATTATTACAGTTACTCGCCCGAGCACGAGATGCTTAATTACACTAGTTTACACCAAAGCAAACACTGCCAGCAGGCACTACAAAATTTGCATCTTTCGTGCGGTGCTCGGGGCCACTAGTCTTATAGATCGGGCTTCCGTGAAGCCGTTAGTAAAAATCTGCTAAGCCACCCAACGGAAAACCCCAACATCTCAGAAAATATTTGAGGCTGGAATTTCATCTTCAACCTCATGCATGTCATGCCCAAAGCTCGACCTTCGGCTTGAAATTTCAACCAAATCCGAACAAAAATATGAAAATTATCATATCCCAAACAACAAGCACACCACGGACAAGCAAACACACAAAATTCATATTCAGTAGAGTATTTAACCTCGCTCACTTTGCTCGCTCGGCCAAAAAGCGTGCTCGTCACGTCTTCCAATGGCTGAAGCCCAGTGATACAAAAATTCAACAAATGCATGGATGCACAAGCATGTAAATATTTACTGCTTCTTTTACTGTGTTTGACGTGTACAATGTATCGCTGCCTGCTTTTGTGAAACTAAAACTGGTTTAACTAACTTGACTGTGTGTTGATCTTGATCTGCACCCCACAGCGGCAGTAGATGAGGTAAAAATACGTCAAAGAGAATTGACACGTCGTAGACCTTTGACGTATCAACCCACCTACAGAAATCAACCCGCCTACAGAAATGGTGACTGTTTTCAAATGGTTATTTTAGGTTAAGATGACACATATGGGTTATTTACTAAATGTTATTACTTCAAAACAGTATTTGAGTATAGTCACAAGCCTAAGTGAAGAAAGTATAGTCCGTTTACAATGTTTAATATATTTCATATATAAACCTCTGAATTGCTTACGTCAAAGATGCAGTATTTGGTTTAAAAATAACATTCATATGGTTTGGGTTATGTGTGCAGTCTATTCGAAGCCAAGCCACTCATTCATCTGTGTGATGATCGTTTTCGTGGCTGTAACCTTTTACGAAACACTATGGACAAATCAAAAGAAAAGACAGCAGGCATCTTCGAAAGAATTTATGAGTTCTGTTTGTAGGGTGAGCCTGAGATAAGCATGGCTGTCGTTAGGTTGGTCAACTTTAACTAAATCATATTATTATGAATTGTATTGGTGTTTGTGACACACATTTTGGAGACGAGATGTAAAGGTGGCTTTTGTTAGATTGGACGTCTTCAACTAAGCCGTTCGAATTTGAACTGTACCTTGTTTGTGTCCACGTTTTAGAGAAACGAGATGATCATGGCTGTGGTTAGGTAGGGGCAACTTAAATTTGGTGTGTACCCAGCTGGGGCCACCACCTCGCCACCCCTACGTTGACAGACCTCTACAAACTAAGCATTATGAATATGAATTGTGTTTTTGTTTGTGGCCCGTATTTTTAGAGAAACGAGACGAGGATGGCTGTCGTTAGATTGGACATCTAAACTAAGCATTATGAACACGGAACTGTCTTCTTGTTTGTAACCGACATCGTAGAGACGGGTGACATGGATGGCTGTCGTTAGGTTGGCCAACTTAACCTAAGGATTGTGAATATGAATTGTATTGTTGTTTGTGATCCACATTTTTAGAGACACGAGTTAAAGATGGCTGTCGTTAGGTTGGACGTCTTAAACTAAGCCTAATGAATATGAATTGTATTGTTGTTTGTGGCCCGCATTTTACCGACAGGAGACAAGGATGGCTGTCGTTATGGTTGGGTAACTTAAACTCATCCGTATGAATGTGAATGGTATTGTTGTTTGTGTCCCATATTTCGAGATTTCATATCGACCAGCATGTAAATTTGGTTGAGGTTCAGTTCTTTATAACGCATAACAACGTGAGAGTTCATAAATGTGGTTTTTTTTAACGATTTTAATATGATGTGCCTGAACAGAACAAATCGCATTTTAATGGTTTACGTTCATCGCCGGCTTACTTAAAAGTGCCCCCTCCCCCTCCCCAACCCCAAAGGGAGGTTTCAGTTGGCACCTAAAAACTTTTTAATCCACCCTAGGCCTACGGACATCCAAATAGTGAAAAAAGGTATCGACATGGTGACCAGGCGCCTTTAATTGGTCAATTCTGACGATTTGATTAAAAAGAACCAGTTAGAATCGGTTGGGCTAAGCATTTTAAGCAGTACTGACGAGACATATTAAAAAAATACAACATTACTAGCTTGCTTTGCTGGAGAAGTTGGTTGACTACGTCTGCTCCAGACGTACGCCCACAGGGGCCTATGTTAATATCCCAGGTGTACATAGGTCTGTGGCGGGATTAGATCTCACGTCCTGTTGGGGAGACCAAGCCACTAACAACTCGGCTGTGTTTTGCTCGCTCTTCTCGGGTTCCCAGAGAACACGAGTAAATAGGTCTAGTCGCTGTGCTTGGGTAGGCCTAGATCCTGATGTCGAGTGGGTTAAGCTTGAATTCGAAATTTATAATGTTTGTATAACCACATCTTGCCACGACGTGGAGCTGTGGACCAACAAACAGTCTTCGCCAACTCAATTTGCGTGCGTACTTTTAATTACTTGTCTTAAAATGCCAAACATTCGATTTCATAACGTAAAACAAACATCGGATAAATATTAAATTTTGGGTGGGTTAAACGGTTGCTTGGCAACGGTTTCTGTAGTTGAAAAAAAATTGTGCCAAAGTTTGAAATTGAAACTGCGTGATATCGCATTAAGATGCTGTACGCCCCGGGTTTTAGTTATTCATTGTGTACGTAGGAGCGTTTAAAAAGGGCCTATTATCGTAAAAACTGATGTGATTTCCGTTTTATACTGACTGTTTTAACACTGATGAATCAAGGGAATAGAAAATTAAGTTTCGTCCAAAAATGTTGGTTTTATGATATAACAACCACATTTTTATTAAGACACACGCTAGTGTGTCGCCCGGAAAGATTCAACAACTTCAACGTTCATCCTATCCGTATAACATACATCGGAGCGTCGCGACCACTAGAACACGTACGTCTTTGTGTCAGGCATCTGTGGAAAATTAACAATGCGACAGAGAAGGCTTATTTTTGTTGCCTGACACTGCAAAAGTCACCATTATTGACACAGCTTTTACGATTTCATGCTAAAAAAAAAATGTGAATAAGTTGATATTTATCTACGAAAATACGGCTGCAGGCAGCTAGCGAGTTTCATGAAATAAAGTCAACCGTGCAATGCAGAAAGCCGCTAAAAAAATGCAACTGCTTTACTAATTTACTATGGTCAACAGGTAGTAGCATCGTATTGATCGAAGACCGTCGATAACCTACTAGCCTTAAACGTTATTAAGAGTAATTACGTAAATTTTTCCTTTAAAAATAGGAACGAACCAACCGTAAATAATTTTCAAAAATGCGTAAGTATGACGTGTAGCCAACCCTACCATTTGATTGCTCTCTGATACAACCAGTGAATTGTGTCCGATACTTTGTCGTAACCTTAAAGAGCATGCTAAACACTGGAGGCATCAGACTAGTACAATTACTAGTCAGCTCAGGGCACAGTTGTGGAAAATATACTACCTCAAAAAGCATGTAGTAAATTCCTTAATTTTTATCATGATTCCACATTTCAAAGCTGCAACCAAGAAACTTTAAAATTCTCTACGAAATATTCCTCTCATCTTCAGCGCCTGATAGATACATAGATATTTAGTCAGGAGCAAAACCACCTTGGGTTATTCGCCCCAAAACAACAACATTAAAACCCTTAAACCAAAAAACTAACAATATTAATTTTCCTAAAGTAATACAATAAATGACTGTGAACCTTGCTTATGGCACAAAAATTCACAACCGCCTGAAAATTCTTGAATTTCAGTTGCACTCAGTGGCGTAACTAGTGGGGGAGGGGGAGGCCAAAGGGGCGATTCGTCCCTCTGTGAGGTTTTGAAAGCTTATTCGGCAAATTGGCCAAGTTACTTTAGCTGAAAAATAATTTACCGTCAGATGGCTGCATTTTGCAGTCAAAGACTTAACTTTCATTGTAGCTAATTTATACTTCTACTGTTTCTCCTTTAAATCACTAAAAAAAACAGGTAACAAATGGAGAAATACCAAAATCAGTAAAGATAAACAGTAAGAATTACTAACTCCATATTTTGCTTAAGATTCCCAACATTTCTAACAAAGTATCAGTGTTTAAAAAAGAAGGATCTCGTATGAAAAACTGAAAGATTTACATTATACAATTTTTTTTATGCGTATAATGCAGTCAGCAAAACTGGTTTTATAAAAATATTTCCAATGGCACTTTACAAGGCCAGAAAGTGCTTGAAAATAGCAAAAATGCATCAGCTTCCGGAACTCTTATTCGGTTCTCCCTCCACACCATTCGGCTAAATGCAAAGTGTTGCCTCCTCAGTAAAAACCCTAGTTAGGCCACTAGTTGCACTAGCACTTTATGATGTGAAGCACCCAACAGCTCCGTGATATTGACCCCAGACATAAAAACCGCTGAAAACCTCGCACACACAGCATTAAGCAAGAAACAGTCCAGCAGAAATTAACCCACTTTCTCGTTTTCCGAACCCAATAGCATTGAGGCGACTCAACATAACCCACGCTGGCCAAACGGCTATTAAGTAGAAGCAATGCCAGGCGTATCCACCCTAAAAACACACAAAATCCGTAGTTTATCAGATCACCCTGCCTGGAACGGACGTGCAATTCCAGTTACGATCAGGCAGTGTTTAAATGAAAGAATTTTGTCCTCGGTCAATTTAAAAGGTAATGACAAATCCAACTCTCTTGCACAAAACAGTATAAAGACAGGGTGCACCCCTGACCTTGGCAACACTAATGCCTTATTTCACGAAAGTAAAACGACGATTACAAGAATTGTTCCGATTATGTATTTCCAATTTTATCCGCTGCCGTCCAACCCCCACATACAGCCCTAGGTGACCAATACTCATCACTCCCAACCTCCTCTCCCATGAATGAGGTTGTTTTCTAGCTGAGTTTTCTAGCTGCTTTGCCTGCTTCCTTTCCCATTCTTTTTGAAGTTTCACATGTATTTAGTTAAATGACCTGAGCTCCTTTGCTTAACAAATTTTACTTGCTTGATGACGTGCCTCCATAAGTATCGAAACGTCGCACTGTCTTTGAATTTTTGTGAGTGCACCTTTATGTGCACCTTTATGCGCACCTTTATGTGCACCTTTATGCGTACCTTTATGTGCACCTTCTTGGCTTTGGTTTTTTTTTTAACATTTAAAATCGATGGTTATCCTGCTGGTATCTGGCTGTGTCTATTATTCATCAGCAATATTTCCACAACTTGTCAGTCCGTTCTCCGATTCATCTGAAACTTTGCACATGCGCCCTATGCCTTCTTTGTCGATTAAAGTGCTAATATCAGTAAAATAGCCCAAGGAACTTTTGGGATAATTGCTTGTAAAGATAAAAATTACTGTCTCCCAATCACAGCTGGAAAGATACAAGCCATGAATTAGACCTCAAATTTTGAAACTTGACACATAAAAAGGTAGCTTAGGCGTGTCATATCTCTCAGTTGATAGTTGGAGAACACTCAATGGGTTTTAAGGGTTTTGTAGCGAGCGATAACCACTCCTGCGTCAGTGGAGAGGAGTTGGGAAGGTTGACGCTGGGGGGGGGGGGGGGGGG
>JAHWFP010212654.1:0-10645 GCA_023313725.1 Lithobius niger | reverse complement strand
GTAGTTAAGCCTTTTTTTCCCCAAACCTAATCTAAGCCTATAGTTCCTCAATTTCAGTCTAGTTTCTTGCTCTCCCAATTTTGTTATATTGGTACCGAAACCCGCGAAAGGATAGGACATCTGCCATCGCGTTCTGCTATTTTCGTTAGGCTTATGCCACTACTTAGACCTTACGTTGTCGGATCTTCCTCAAATTGAATAGGGGGTTGTATTTTGACCTTGGCCGTTCGTTTTTCGGGTTCCCGTTAAGCCTATTTTTAGGTCAATTTAGTTTTTTTCCAAACCTAATCTAAACTTATAGTTCCTCAATTTCAGTCTAGTTTCTTGCTCTCCCAATTTTGTTATTTTGTTGCCGAAACCCGCGAAAGGATAGGATCTTCGAGTCACCTTAATTCGAGCACCTGACCCGGTATTTTGTGTCAAACCCGACAGCTCGGTGCCTTAAACTGACCCGATATCCAAGTTGTGACCCTAACAAAAACCACAGATTAGAATGAAAAGCATGGTTTGACTGCAGCTATAGTAAAATGGGCTACCAAGGAAAGTGTTTTAAAAGACGCGGTATTATAGACTTCTTTTTAGAAAATTCTGTTACACCTCAAAGAAACTTTGTTTTAAATTTCAACAAAAGCCGACCTCATTTTGTTTTTCCGAGATCGGACTGGGTTACCAGGTCATTTGAATCACAAATCAGTCTGGTTAACGAAGCCCCGAGTCAACCCGTTTTCGGGTTACTGGGTCATTTGGGTCACGGATCATTCCGGTTAACAGAGTCCCGGATCAACCAATTTTCACATCACTGGGTCGTTTGGGTTGCAGGTCAGTCCGGTTAACCCAATGTCGATTCGACCATTTTTTGGTTCAGTGGGGGCAGTTGGGTCATGGATAAGTGCAGTTAACAGAGTCCTGGCGCGGTTCACCGAGTCTTGGCTCAACCAGATATCTGATCACCTGGTCGTTTGGATCTGGGATCACGCCGGTTAACAGAATCCAGTTTCAACCAATTTTCGAGTCACGGGGTTATTTCGGTCACGTATCGATCCGTACGAGCTGGTGTTCACCCATTTTTCAGTGTCACAGGATCATCTGGGTCACGATCAGGTTGGTTAACCAATTTTTTTGAAAAATATCATCCGGTCCACTTTTTGATGTTTAACCAAACTCTCCCCGTATAGTCGACGAGCATTACCGTAACAAACGGCGCTCTTCGCTCTGCATCACCAACTGACCTTTAGCTCGTTCGGTTTCACGTGGGAAATTAAACTTAATAGCAGAAGTTATTAGTCTGACCCTTAATGGTTAACCTATAGGCTTACGCTCGGAGGTGCATGAACGAGGTTTACATAAATAAAGGTCACAAATTATTTGACAGCTTACGTTTTGAAAGCCATGTTTGAAATTCGACATTTATGGATAAAATGCCCACAGCAGTAAACAACATAATTGCACAATTGCATACCTGATTACATTACATTATGTATTCCACGCATCAGTAAACAGATTTGGTGACTTGTAATCGATTCGGTTCGCTTAGATAGTGCCTTTGATAGTCTAATCAATACCGCTTAACGATTTAGAGGCAGTAAACTAGTTACTAGTTTAAATCTTTCTCGATAAACCATATCACAAACAAGCGTACGACAAACTGTATTAGGAAATAATAAATCATCAAACATCAAATTAAACTGTGGGCCCACAAAACCTCCTGACACAAGAATCCCCACAAATGCAAGCATAACGCACAATTTTAATTTTCGGGCATTTATTTGCATTCTTGGTCACCTAATAAAGACAAAAATACAGCACTGATGAGGGAAGAGTACTTACAACACATCTTGGTAAAACCCTGGAAACATACTCACAATAAAATACGATAAAATGAGAATTGAAGACCCACACGAAAATGTAGAGACAGCCAACTAGTGTTCAGCCATCTTGGATTTCACCCCACAGACCACTGATTTTACAACGCGTTGACTGGCAGGGAATTGAACACGTTTTGCCATTTTTCGATGTTAACCAAGTTTTGAACAGTATTCATCGCAAAATGGCAAAACGTGTTTAATTCCCTGCCAGTCATTGTGTTGTAAAAATCAGTGGTCTGTGGGGTCAAATCCAAGATGGCTGTCTCCACATTTTCGTGAGGATTTATTTCTTCATATCTTTTATTGTAAGTATGTTCCCAGGGTTTAACCAGGAAGTTTTGTAAATATACTCTTCCGTCATCAGTGTCGAATTTCTGTCTTCATTAGGCGACCAACGGCACAAATAATTGTCCTAAAATTGAAATCGTGTGTTATGTTTGCAATTGTGGCTATATTTACTGCCAGGAGCTTATACCATACATAATAAATCACCAAGTCAAGGATCAACTTATCAAACAGTTATCATTAAAGACTCGCCTTGCACAAATAGTGATATCAGCCGTAATAATTCAAGCTTGCCGTGCCGTGCCGTGCCGTACCAAAGCGGGCCGACCCATTTTGAAACGCTGGCGAAGAAAATTGTGGCCCTGTTCGGTCCAGCATGCCTTTACCACGTGTGAAATCAAATTGAACGGTTCAGTACAGCACGGCAAGGCACGGCACGGCACGCTCCACTTGTTACGCGTGAAAAGAGTAATCTGAGACAAGAGCACGTATGACTCGATGGAACAAAATTTAGGTGTGTTCATCAAAATTACAAAGCTGTCTTAACTTACACCGTTAACTATAGCTACTAAATTTAGTTGGCTTCCTCAAGTTGTTGCAGAACTTATCGACAAAGATGACTAATTAAAAAAAATACCGTGTTTGGTAGTCCCATTCAATAATTGCGATAAAACCATCTTCTTCATTTTAATGTGTTTTTTAAGAGTCAATTGGATATCGTCAATGGGGGGGGGGTATTGTGTATTAAAACTGGTTAGATTAGTCTGCACTGAATTTCTTGCACACCGGTACCGGTGATCACCATGGATTACCTCTGAATGCCTAAGATTACCATGGATTACCTGTGAATACCTAAGATTACCAAAGTATACCTTGAATTACCTCTGAATATCTCGAGATGACCATGGATTATACCTCTGAATACCTAAGATAGCCATGCATTACCTCTGAATACCAGAGATTTATTTCCAAAGATAACCTCTGAATATCTAAGATTACCAAAGCTTACCGTGGATTACCACTGGATACTCAATTTTACCAAAGATTACTTCGGAATACCGCAGATCCAAGGATTACGTCGGAATACTACTTTTACTTAGGATCACCATGGAACACGCCGTCGGATTACTAGTGGATTACTGCAAGGAATACTTCGAACTCTTGGCATACTACGTGGAACACTTTGGCTCAATTCCAGATTACCACTGACAGTTTTTTTAGTTTCCTCTATAGCGGATTACCTCGGATTACTGAAAATTACTTTGGAATACCATGGATTACTGAGGATTACCATGGAATACCAAGTATGCTACTGGTCTACACAAATACGGATGCAAACCTATTTACGTTGTCTTTTGGACTTAAATGTCAGACTACCAGAGCGGGGAATTGAACTCACGACCTTCGAAACCGAAGTCCGGGGTACTTACTACCTCTAAACTAAAGGCCGTGTCAGTGTGGCTTAGCAGTAGGAATTCGGCTTTTGGTTACAAAGGTCGTGGGTTCAATTCCCCGCTCAGGTAGTTTGACATTTAAGCCGCATCCCTATATATTAAAAACTTTTCGAGCCCTTTAACTCTCCGTCCTGTTTAATACACCGGGATTACTAAGATTACTTGATGATTACCAAGGACTATATTGTTAAGTTTCTTGCGGATTACCCAACACTTGTGTACCGGATTACCAAAGATGATATCCCTTCGGGTATAGTCTGAGTGCCCGGGTCGTTAACTCGGTCCAACCCAAAATACCGGATCAGACGGCGACACATTCGTCGTGGTCAGATTACCACCCGTCTGTAAACTTGATCGAAATGACACGGGCTTGCCGAATCAAACTCCGATCTGAGAAAGAAACAAAAGAACTGGGACTCGAAAAAAAAAGCCGACAGGGATGCTAAACCAGAACATGCCACTTACTATCCTCAGCAGAGTGTATCCACTATCCAGATGAACAATTTGAATAACGCTGCTAATGAATAAAAAATAAAAAAAAAACTGCTACCAAGCAACTCGGGGTTGAAGAGTACTAAAATAGCATCCACGACAGAATTCCACCCGACAAAATGCCACTCTCCCCCAACAAAGTGCCACTCTCCACCGACAAAATGCCACTCTCCACCGACAAAACGCCACTCTCCACCGACAAAACGCCACTCTCCACCGACAAAACGCCACTCTCCACCGACAAAACACCACTCTCCACCGACAAAACGCCACTCTCCACCGACAAAATGCCACTCTCCACCGACAAAATGCCACTCTCCACCGACAAAATGCTTCTCTCCATCGACAAAACGCCACTCTCCACCGACAAAATGCGGCTCTCCACCGACAAAATGCCGCTCTCCATCGACAAAATGCCACTCTCCATCGACAAAATGCCACACTCCACCGACAAAATACCACTCTCCACCGACAAAATGCCGCTCTCCATCGACAAAATGCCACACTCCACCGACAAAATGCCGCTCTCCACCGACAAAACGCCACTGTCCACCGACAAAATGCCACTCTCCATCGACAAAATGCCACACTCCACCGACAAAATGCCGCTCTCCACCGACAAAATGCCGCTCTCCATCGACAAAATGCCGCTCTCCATCGACAAAATGCCACACTGCACCGACAAAATGCCACTCTCCACCGATAAAATGCCACTCTCCACTGACAAAACGCCGCTCTCCACCGACAAAATTCCACTTCAAACATTTTTTTTTAAACTGATCTTTAATAAGTCACAATCAAATCGCCACGTTTACAAACGAATTACGCTGCCTACATGTCGCTCGGAGAAAATTCGGAATGTCTTTCACACCGGTAAAATCGGTGCACATAGTTTTTAGTCGCCTCAGTGCTGTCTTGGCCTGTTATTTTTTTTTTGGGGGGTGGGGGGGGCCATGCTAATTTTTTTTGGTGGGGAAAGGTTAAAATATGTTTATTGTGTACGCGGTTTAGCTCGAGTCCTGCAGGTATTTTATGAGCGGCTAAGTTTTCCTGGAGGGGACGGCATTAATCGACGGCTGCCACTGTTTTTGGAACCATTTTGGATATCAGCAAGGCACTCTGCTACCAAAAACATACAATTGATGAACTGTGTCGTTCTGGGGCGAACTCAATATAGGCCGCGGACACTATAGGACAATTTCCTGCCATATCATTCTGCCATATCATTGTAGTACTTGGATAAGTTAACGCCAGCTGCGAATCCACGATATGTAATGCAAATTGGCAAATTGTCAAGGTGGGCTCTGCCAAGATAACGTCCCGTAAACATTGGGAGGTATACTTCATGCAATTGGTAAAAATTTGTATAACTTCAAACATACAAATTTTTGCAGTGGTCATTTTGTCGGTGGTGAGTGGGATTTTGTCAGGTGGCATTCTGACGGTGGCATTTTGACAAGTGGCATTCTGTCGTGTTACCCTGAACTAGACCACCATCGCATTCTAGGTCAAAAGGGTGTTGGGTGTTCGCGTTCGAGGGTATGATAAACGAATGTAATTTATGGTATGCTAATCGGCTGCACAAAATGTGCTTTAAAGCAATCTACCGCCGGCCATATAACCTCCGGCCTGCCTTATAACAGGTACGCACCAATCGCATCCGCGCATTTACTACAGTCAAGGTCAACTGAGACAGTAGCTTCGTTCCTCGCAGCGAAAAACGCAGCTGTATACTATTTAAGTTGGCATTGCGCCTAATAGACCAGCCAGCGTGAACGCATTAATTGTGTCGTCACAAAGCGGAATGATTCTCGTATTTTAAAATCACAATTTATAATTTTGTAGACTAGTGTCTTATAATTTTGCTTCGTCGATCTATTGGAATAATTCATTTAATTTTTACTGCATTAGTCTTTTAGAATTTTGATCTCATGGTAATTATTAGCAAACGGTCAAAATTAGTTCTACGCACACACAGATAAAAACTTCAAGGTCATTGTAGGCGCGAAAAGGATCATATAGGAATGGGTCGTTTTTAAATAAAGTTCGTAATATTCAACAGAAAATCTCCTAGACGCCACATTTTAAAACGGATTTTTAGCAAGGGATAGACTAACGATAAGTAAATAGACCTTTTGGGGCCGTACTTGATGTGGAGGATCGAGAAAAATGGCGCTGGGAGGTATATCCCTTTAAGGGACTGATTGTATAGGAATGAAGGTGTATTGTGCGTTGAACACGTCTGACGTCACTTAACGCCAATTATTTCGTTCAATCCAGAAGAATTTACGAGACCCTAAATTCTCAAATCTTCTCTATTTAGTAGTCTGGCCGTAAACTTGACCCGATGAACAGACCAACTGAATAATTGAAAGCCTATCTTCTCCGTCCATTTCAGGATAATTGAATGCCTGCTCCGTCGTTATGATTCATCATTCAACCCAGGAAACTGATCTCGCGTTAAAAAAACAGTTTTTCTATACCTTTCTATAAACGGAACTGGCGGTACAAAAGGAGTTAAATTAAGTGTTTTAATGATATAACATCATCTTCGTATGTAATCGAAGGTTATAAAAATATTGAATTTAGGCCTTCACTAGTAAGTAATTGTTATTTTTCATGAGTAAAGGCCTGGGATGCCCTGGATTACAAATGGCACTGCGTAATTTCGTGAGAGCCAGTCAATCGGCCTAAATTTGACCAAGCTCTGCAACTATCTAGACAGAACTGTCCTGGGATGCAAAATGCCCTGGATAAGAAATGCCCTGAAATGCGCAATTTCGTTGAAACCAGCTAGACGAGTCGACTTATAACATGTTTTCAGAAAAGCGTCACTACCTACTAATCCACCCTGTTTAGACCTATGAGCTATTAGGCCTAGAATTCACATTAGCCATTATTTATAACTTGTAGGAAGTCCGTGTATAGGCGAAGTTATCTTCCCCTAGTTCATGGATTGATCAGAAATTCAGGTACGATTGGATGAACTACAGTTCCTGCCCTGGCCTGTTTAAATAAACGATTCTTCCAATCCCAAACTCACCTAAAATTTTGGATTTAAAGGATTAAACATTAAAGGAATTTTCTACGAAATTATACGTATATGAAACCATAGACGGTTGGACCTTAATCCAGAACCTTAATCCAGAACCTTAATCCAGAACCTTAATCCAGAAACCTGATCTCCTGAACTACAATTAATTTTGTGTCCTTATTTATTAATAAGTATTTTGTGTGTCCCTTCTGAATTCCTGCCGTTTTCGGCGATAATAACTTTTGAAAACTAACTGAGAGAAAATAACTGGTGGCTTTTTGTTATGGGCTTAATTTAATCTGCGAAGATCTTGTAATTCTACGGAATTGCCTAATTTTTTTCTCTTCTGGCCAACAACCGTTTTTTTTTCTTGGCAGTCGAGCTAATAATAATTGCTAACACAATCCTCGCGCCCGCTTTTCGAGAAACGATCAAGACACACGAGGAGTAAGAAATTAAACACCTCTCCCTTCGGTTGTCCTCCCCCCCCCCCCCTTCCCAAATCCTTAGTGATTTGGTCACGACTCAGTTCTGACAAATTAATACAAGTTTCAGGGAGATTCTTTTTTAATGTCAAATTGGAGACTCGTGTAATTGTTTTTTTTTTTTGGAGGGGGGGGGTCAGGGTAGGGAGAATGGGAAGTTGTGGAAGTTATGCATGACAGTCTCGCAAAAATTGAGAATATGAAGCCCTGACAAATTAAATCGTTGGTTCTCAGGAGTGCCCGGCTCAAGCATTTCAGTGACTCGTTGGCGAATCAGAGTAAAGAAGAGTATCTGTTTGTATCTGTCTGTCTGTGTGCACGGTAACTGTCGAACTCATTATAAATCCGATTCATTAAAAATTTTCCGCGTATATTCTAGGTTTTGCTTGAAGATTTAGCTAAATATCTTGGTCTTTTTTATTGCAACGGAATGTATACATATAGTAGGAATGACGGGGTGGGGGGACTGTAAACCTTTCAAATTTTTGTGTATTGTTTAATAAAGATGCTAAGAAAGTTCCACACTGTGTGATTTAAAACAAAATTTAATTCTAAGCTCTAGGGGTTACCCTTTTTGAAGAAAATGAGATACGAATATGAGAAATTTAGCCCTAAGAAAAGCATAGGGCTGAAACTTGACGCTCGTCCAGCCTAGGCCAAGAATCCGGGAACGTGTGTTACTTCTAAGCCAGTGTCAAATAATATAATTAGCTTTCAGTGCCATGATGTGTCCTTTACTATTTGTCCAAGGTATTACAACTTTGAATAATTATGGTTCCGACAAAATGCTTGTAAGCAGGTTTAAAAGATATTTACTGATTTTTATTTCAAAAGTTGGCTGACGAGGTTGAACCGAAAATTTGACTGCTTGACAATGAAGATGTTTAAGCACTGAAACGTATCTTATTATTTTGTAGCACTCCTTGTGCTGCAAAATCCTGGATTTTTTAAAATCGAATTTATTGTATTGTGCTTTTTTTCTTTATTTCTTTTTTTTTACGACGAAACACGTATACTTTAAAGGGGGATTGCCACCAAATAAGCTGCAGCATCTATATCCATTTGCCAGTGTCTAGTTCTATCCAGCCATTTACTTTCATCAGGCGAAGGAACACGCACATAAATTTCTTTTTACACAACAAATAAGCCACGTGCCCGCTTAATTATGAGTGTAAAGTTGGTGCGCCCACGTGCACCACGAAGCAAGCGGTAAAGTTAAGCCTAACGACATCACGGGCACTTTTTTTTCTCTATACATCTACCGTTTTGAAACACAGATTTGAACAGCTAGATAAGCGCCATCTAGTGACAGTGATATCGTTAACCTTGACCGCTTGTTCCCTGGTGCACGTGGACGCACCAACTTTACATTTCAATAATTAAAGGCCGGTTGCCACCAAATTCGCATTGCAGCATCTAGGCCTATCGAGTTCTCTCTCGCAGGAAGCAAAGGAATGCACAAAGCAAAACATTTAAACGCAACAAACAAGACACGTGACTCCTTAATTTTTGAGTAAAAATTTGGTACCCCCACGTGCACCTGGAAACAAGCTGTAAAGATTAACGATACTGATGTCACTAGATGGCGCCACGGAAAAATATAAAGAAAATACCCTGGCGCCATCTAGTGACACTAATATCGTTTATCTTTATAGCTTGTTTCCAGGTGCACGTGGGCGTACCAAATTTTTACTCAATAATTAAGGAGTCACGTGGCTTGTTTGTTGCGTTTTAAAAGTTTTGCTTTGTGCATTACTGGGGTTCGGACGAATATTCGAATATTCGCAAAATAAAAGTTTTGTGTAATTTTACGGTTTTTTTTTTGTTTTTTTTTTTTAAATTTAGTTTTTAAGTTTTCCCTGTGGGTTTCTCGAGTCGTAACCAGTTCTCACTATGCTTCCTTCTCGTTCCCCTTACTTCCCGACTAATCTAACTAAGAATCCATGCATTTTGGCTTGTCACTCGCAAGAGGGGGGAGGGGGTTGAGATTACAAAATTGCACAGCAGTTCTCCCTAAAACATTTAGGAACTAAAAGAATGGGGAAGTCAACCAGGGCCATGGCAACCATTTGATACAGGGTTCGTACACAAAAGACGGAACCATTTTCAAGGCCTTTTCAAGGCCAATTTCAAGGCCGTTTTGCACACCAAATTGTTAAAAATTACCTTAAAATATATTCAATCTTTTTCCTATACTCTATAATTCAATAAACATCCATTTAAAAGTTATTTATTTTGCCCCCATCGGGGACAAGTAGCCTTTCCAATACCGCACTTATACGTGAATGCAAACGAAGGTACGTCGTATCGTTAACAGAACATAAGCATTAGGCTGACGAACTATCGTTTCGTATTTATTTATGAATTTCAGCATAAATTGACTGAATTTCATCAAACATAGTACGCTAACAAAATTCAAGGCCATTTCAAGGCTCTTCCCCCAAAAATGCCAATTTTTGGTTTTGAAATTTAAGGCTTTTTCAAGGAATTCAAGGCCGTGGACGAATCCTGTTGATAGATGGCGTCAACTTCATTACGTGGAAAGGAAAAAAACACCTTGGTGGATTATGTTCAGTCCATACTGCGTTTGGCAACCCCCTCCTTTTTTTTGGGGGGGGGGGGGGGGGGGGTGGGGGGTTTCGGGCTTATGAAAAAAAAAAAAAATACGAATAAATTCGAATATTTTTTTGGGGAATATTCGAATAAGTTTTTTTTTCCCTATTCGTCCGATCCCTATGGGCGTTCGTTTGCTTCCTGCGAGAGAGAACTCGATAGGCCTATAATAGATGCTCCAACGCTAATTTGGTGGCAACCGGCTATTAAGCGTAAGGAGGCACGTGGCTAATTGTAATGTAAAATTTATTCGCGCATTCCTTCGCTCGTTGAAAACAAGTGCTACCTAGAACTAAATAATGGAAGACGGCGCTACAGCTTGTCATTCGGCGAATAAGCACCTTTAAAGGCGCCTTTTCACCTTTTCAATTCCTAATGCAGCACCGTAGAATCTTCGAGCAACGTAAAGAAAATAGC
>JAHWFP010212653.1:36595-47440 GCA_023313725.1 Lithobius niger | reverse complement strand
CATAATGCTGCAAACCATTCGTCTATAACTTGTACGGTTCCCGAGATATGGCTCTTTCAGTGTCATTGTCAATTGCTTGTCGCCTTTTTGGCAAGTAAGGCTAAGTTCCAAGTCGCCAATGGCTGATTTCCATTCGCCAAATGGCGAGTGGCGACCGACATTGGAGAGGGTTGGGCCGTATTCTGTAAAGGAAAGAGGAAAACAAGCCAAACAGCAAAAAACAAACACCAGAAAAAATCGTAGTACAGTATGTCACTTTTAAACTCTTACGTTTCATCGGAGTGGTATGACTCAGATTCGAACTGGCAACCCATTCTTTCCTCAGATCATTGACAATGCCTTTATCGATATGACATGTGTCACCACTTTTGTGTCGCCTTTTCATGTGTCACCACTGGATGATAGGGAACTAGCATGCGGTGTTTTACTTTGAATTCGAGAAGCCATTAAAGCAAAATAATACAGCACTGGTCCGATTGTAAGGCGTCTCGAATATAAAGCAGATTACCAATTTGGGCTCATAAATTCAACAAAATTAAACGGGCACGATTGTAAGGCGGGCGACGCTCCAGATCCAAGATTCTGCCAGTGCCTCTATTACCAATATAGCTGGTACCAGACCGTAGGATATTTCAGACAATGTCGATTCAGAATCACATTTAATCGTCATTACAGGTTTTTTTTGTTGTGGACTCCGTTAACAATTTTTAATGTCCCATTTCAGTTTTTGCTAAATAATTCAAAACTACTTGAGCTACTGACTTCTCATTGGCACCAATGGATTTGCGGGAAAAATCCACTTGAGGCTCAAACTCCAAATCAAAAATACTCGTCATTATTTTGCGAATTTTCGATAGGAATTTTGTCCATACAGGTGGATGTAAAAATATGGTGCTCCTATCTTCTTCAGGCTTGTTTTAACGTGCTTTCTTCTGATATTTGCATCGCTGCTGTGCTATAGCTGGTCGAGGAATATTTTTTTAAAATGCGGGGCTCGTAGCCCTCAATGTGTCTTAGACAATGTAAATAACAGAAGAAATCACATTAACCCTTCTAACGCCAGCCAGAAAAAGAGCACCTGCTAGCTCAAACCAGCCAGTTTTTCGCAGTGCAAGAAATGATTGCACGTCTTTATTAAAATTCATGTAACTCCCTTTAAAAACGTTGTAGAGGCTTCATTTTTTTTTTAAACAGCTCGTAATACTTAGGCCTTAACCCGAATATTCACAGAAAAAAATTATAAGGCGTATTTTGGGTGGGGGAAAATGGCAAATGTATTACAAATCAAAAAAATCTAACATAGTACTGGCTTTGAGAGCAATTTTGACCAACTTTATATGCTGAAAGAGTACTTTTTTTTTGCATAAACGTAATGATATATCTGTTATCTTTCTTTACACCAAAAATAAAGCAGATACGTGTGATACTTTTTTTTTAATTAAATAAAATTGTCACGCCTGTCAGTAGTGCATTAATCTCTCTCAGGGGCGGCTGCCCTGCTTGGCAGCTTCCTTCTGCTCAACAAAATTTAGGCCTCTTTGTAGAGCAAGAAATGATTACACGTCAGCATTAAAATTCATGTAACTCCCTTTAAAAACGTAGTTGAGGCTTTAATTTTTTTTTAAACAGTTGGTAATACTTAGGTCTTAACTCGAATATTCGCACAAAAAATTATACGGCATATTTTTTTAGGGAAAAAATGGCAAATGTATTATAAATTTTTAAAAAACGTAACATAGTACGGACTTAAGAGCAATTATGACAACTTTATATGCAGAAAGAGTACTTTTTTTTTCATAAACGTAATGATATATCTGTTATCCTTCTTCACACCAAAAATTAAGCAAAAATGTGTGAAACTTTTTTTTAAATTAAATAAAATTGTCACGTCTGTCCTCTCAGGAGTGGCAGCCTCCTTTTCAACAAAGTTTGGGCCTATTTTGTAGGTAGAAACGGGCACGTAATCACACAGCCGTAATTATTTACATCCATTTGGCAAGCTATTATTAATTAAAATCTTATGAGATAGTTGGTTCTTCTTCATTAGGGCTAGAAAAAAAAAGCATTTTATTTTCAGTTGTTCCAGTGGTCGAGTGACGAAGCACTTCAGCAAAGTGTAGGTTAAGCCTATTCCCGACTCGGACTAGTTACATCGTGTAAATCTCCGAAATCCATATTGTTAAAAAAAAATAAAAATAAAACTCCAACGAAGAAAAATCATTTCACAAATGTTCACACTTTTAATCCCGTCCTGAATTCGCGAATATGGCGGTGTAATGGATTGAAATAGAAGGCAACCGATCAAGCGACGCGAGACGAGCAGGATGGCTCCCGCGGGCCGGGGCTCAATGGTCGGCAGCGGCGGGTCAGGCTTCCGTGGTCGGCAGCGGCGAGCCGGGCCTCCTTGGTCGGCAGCGGCCATTCTTATCGCGTCGTGCTCCGATCCAATCGGACGCATCGTATTTCGATTCACATTATGAATTATCAATCATTTTTCAATAAAAAAAACGTTATCACAGTTCTCTTTACAGTTTTATCTCTCAAAGACGTCCATAATTTGGTAATTTACCTCGGTCTAAAGTGGTGCACGATGTAAATCAAAATCCGAATCGGGAGAGTCGCTACGTGATGCAATGGCCGCCATCTTTATTTTTTTTCCCCGAAACTCACGGGGGCAGCGAATGAACACGACATAGCTCCGGAAAAAATTAAATATTATTGGCTAGAAACTAGTCACATGGGCAAAATTGGCGAGAAATTGTAGCAGACGCATGCCTTTAGTGAATGAACGCTCCAGGAGCGATCAGTGCACCACGCGGACTGACGTACAGCTCGATAAAGTGGTTCCCGTAAATTCTACGGGTCCGGCGCGCAACGGTTGGCTTGTCCTCCCGTTAAATTCACGGGTCCGGCGCGCAAAGGGTTAAAACAAGCCTGAAGAAGAGAAGAGCACTATATTTTTACATTGGTATGGACAAAATGCCTATCGAAAATTTGCAAAATACTGACGAGTATTTTTCACTTTGAATTTCAGTGTCAACACAATTTCTCCCGTGGATACTGAACATTCAAAGTACGATGGTTGCATTTTTCCACCAATGGATATTAGGGATCGGCCGATATGACCTTTTACCGATACAATCCGATACCGATGAAGGGTAAACCGATCCGACCGATCTTATCCGATACCGATAATAATCCAAAGCAGACGACATCCATTTACGCACCTCTCAAAACAGCGAAAACCAGTTTACGATTTTCACAAATTTTCGACAGCTTTGAAAAAATTTTAAAAAATATATCTCCTGCTGTCTTCTTCAGGTGACAAAGAAATAAAAACACTAGTTACATCATACTGTACTGTTCGACGCCGAACTGTCCGACGCTGATTTGAACGCGAATTGTAAACTGGTTTTCGCTGTTTTGAGAGGTGCGTAAATGATGTCGTCTGCTTTGGAATGTGAATCGATTGACTCTCAATGTAATCGCAGCCATTATGCTATATTTCGAGCGATAATAATAAAAAATACACCACTAAAAATTTAATTTCCATACAAATGCAACTTCAGTTTCTGATTTTGCATGGGTTACAGTCTTCTAAGATTATTCCAGAACGTTCTGTGCAGCAATAACAGTATTTTTTCTCTTATTCCTACTTATGGCTTCAGTACATTCATCTTCTCAGTCAGATTTTAGGTAGGTTGTTGTAAAACTTAAAAGTGTCAGAACTATTATGTGGTACATTTTCATTACAATTGAACAAATAGCTTTGCTTTTCGCACTTGGTTGTTGCTTTTGCCGTGCTAGCTGTCGAGTTCTGCAGGGAAGACGGTTTTGTTTCTTGGCATAACAAATATCTGTATCGGTAGCCTTACTGAGATCCGATACCGATATGGCAAAAAGAACGATAAATACTGATTATACCGATATCAATATCGGACTATCCCTAATGGATACATTCGAAAAATTCACAACGCCAGCAACTCTCAATCTCACAACTCAAAAATCAGTCCCAAGTTCACAAATTTTCGACAGCTTTTGTTGGAGGACGAGGTAGATGGAAACTTCTCCCGACTGTTTTCATCAAGCTTAGTTTGGAAAACTTCAGTGCTTTTCAAACTAAGCCTGATGAAGACAGTTGGAAGAAGTTGCCATCTACCACCAACAAAATCTGTTGAAAATTTGCGAAATTGACTGATTTACGTGTTGTAAAGTTTTCTAACTCTCTGCTCTCACAGTATCATGTGTTTGCGTATAACCAATGGAAAGTGCTCGAAAAAGATTCGAATAATGTATTCAAACTTCAAAATCAGTCAAAATTTGGCTGGGTTATGGATTTGGACGCAGATATAGGACGAAGATACAGTGTTAATGGTACAACCTCGAAAAAAAATACTGTATTATATTCAGGCTAGTATGCTATGAAAATTCAATTCAAAGTTTTAGTAGCAACTAATTTCGACAAACATACGAAGATTGTACCGGTATTCTTCAGGCACTACTTGACTTGGCAGTTTTTTGAGTCTATTCATCGGCCTTTCCTTTCGTGGCTGTTTCAAATGTCGAGGTTTCCACCCTTGCTGTTAGCAGCTCTTGGAATTTGTGGTGGATGAGATGGCTGGTGGTGGGGGTTGAATATTCATGATCGGCACCGAAACATCCCAGTTTTGCAGGTGTTGGATGTAAATGCCAAATGGATTCAAGAGCCCTCAGGTGGTTATCTCTGCTAGCATTCGTCACAAGCATGGTAGTGGCCTGGTTCCAGTCTGTGAGATGCTGTGTCGAAACTTGGTCTGCTATTTCGTTGGCTCTTGTGGAGGTGATATGATCAAGCTGCCTACCCATTTTGCCCCCGCAATCAATATGGCGCATCCAAAATTCGTGAGGGCAATGCTATCTACGTTGGAGAGAACTGGCAGGGTATTAACATCCGCTTGCGTGATTACATTACCTACACAAGAGCTTTCGACCCAGCCAACGGAATAGCAGCCCAGCAAGCTTACACAGAGTATTGCATAGACTGGAACTGAGCCACCACCATGCTTAATTTAGCATTACATTGTCCTCAATGTCTCCCTGGAGGTTAAGTTGCTTGTAGACGCCTGCCCTCTATGCATGCGCAGCCCTCTATATAAGCGAGAAAGTGGATCGTCTCGGTGTACATTTTCCTCTCAATCTGTCAGGTGGTGACTCGAGAGGGGAGGTAGGGCGGGCTTAGGTTAAGTATGTTTTAGGCAAAAAAGAAACCATTTTTAGCCGGCCTGGCTGGGGGCCGGCAAAATTTTTTTCTTTGTTTGCCAAACATATTAACCTTAATAATTTAGCATTATCAGCAGACCTCGTCAAACGTGGTGCCGGCACCGATCTGACGGGGCTCCCGGGGTTGCAAGCAGGCTTCCCCCAAAATTTTATTAAAAAATTTGCACTTTATTCAGAACAGGTTGTTGAAACAGGAAATTGGATCTCTTTCGTAGGGATTGGTGGCCCTGAAAAGGACCGTTGTTTGTGAGGGTCTTGCATCCTTCTATGGGCGGCTTGCTTCCTTCTATGGATGGCTTGCTTCTGCTTTGTTCTGATTGTGATTAAGGGGGGTTGACCACAGGTCTGGGTGCGACAATTGGTCCCAGTCGGTGTAGCCCCTTTTCTTCTCTTGACATGTTTCTTAGGTAGTGTGAGGTAAATGTCGTTGAATGTCGCCAGGAAACGGCTTGTAGAATTTCTTTTATTGAGGTGGCGTTATGATATGCCCATGAAGTCGAGATTGCTCTAACCTCTTGTGCTGTTACTCTCTCCCTGCTTAAGTTGGTTTTATCGTATGCAATGTTGATTGTTTTCTTAATCCAGCGAGAAATCATAAAGGCTGAAGTTTCTCCTGTTTGGAGGTCAACGGGTAGGAACAGTTGATTTCTGCCTCTGCGGATGTCTTCCCGTTGAGTGCTTGTGAGATAGAAACGGAGCGCTCGGATGGGGCATAGGAGACGTTCTGGCTCATATCCTGTTAAGTTTGTGAGTGCTGGAAAGATTATGGGTTTTGTTGGTTCAGAGGGCTTTTGTGGAACCCTGCTCTTGGGTGAAGGGTTACTGAGGAGAAATTAGGACCGAAGATGCAGTAGGCCGGGATTGCTGATAGGGCTTGGATTTCAGAGCAGCGGGCACTGGCTGCTAGTGTCACGAGGAAAACAGTTTTCCTGGTTCAGAGGTGAAGGGAGCTGTCTTGCATTGGTTCGTAGAGGGCTTCCATTAGGGATTGAAAGGTCCCAGTCTGCAACTTGTCTTCTTGATGTTGGTCGATCGTTTTCAAAGGAGCGGAGGAAGGCCGAAATGCGTAGCCGTCTAGAAGGTTGGTCTTGTCTGCTGCTTTGAATACCGAGTTTAGGGCTGAGCGATACACAAGGATTGTTGAGCCTTTGAGCTTGTCGATGTCAAAGAGGTCGGTAAAAAATCTCAGAAGTTCTGGTAGAGTGGGGTTGATTGGATTGATCTCCCTTGCTAAATACCAATGAACCCATTTGGCCCAGTGGCTGTCGTATATCTTGTTTGTTGATTCCCTGGTGGCTTTTGAGGCGATGCGGGAGGCATCGTCTTGATGAAGTCCAGCCGTTTTGAGGATACACAGAAACAGTACCCCCTGACGGGCTAAATGATTTGCCACAAGTGCATCGAACACAGTCTCAATAATTTTCGGCAATTTTATTTATGTCTTGATCACCTAAAATCAAACAAACCAACAACACTGATGAATAATGTTACAATACAAAACCTCTTGCAATCAGATCCTTTTTGGAGGAGTTTGATGATAGTAGCCATGCGTGAAGGTTTAGACTGGGAAGGTTTGGCTGAAGTTTTGACCCTTTTTGTTAAGACAGAAGATCTGGAAGAAGAGGGAGGGTCCTAGGAGTGTCTACTAGTAGGGATAGTAGGTGTGGGAACCATGGTGCCGATGGCCATAGTGGGGGTATTAGAAGGAAGAGGCTTTGGCTTTCTTCGGCTTTTTGAAGTGCTTGGGGAAGCAGTTTGAATGGTGGGAACAGATATGCGTAAAGGTTGTGCCATGGATTGGATATGTCAGGGCGTCGACTGCTAGTGCTTGATCGTCCGGGATCGGGCTGATGTAGCGGGGCAGTCTGGCATTGTGCCTCGTAGCAAATAGGTCGATCATTGGGGTGCCCCATGTTATGAAGAGATATTCACAGATGGATTTCTTGAAGCACCATTCCCCTGTTGGTGGTGAGCGACGGGAGAGGGAGTCTGCAATGACATTCCGGTTCCCTGGAATGTGAAGAGGAAGCAAGGTGATGTTGTTGGAAATGCAAAGGTTGAGAATTTCTGAGGTTAGGTTGTGAAGTAGTCTGGACTTGGTTCCACTTTCTTTCTTTATGTAAGCTAAAACTGTGGTGTTGTCGGCTTGTATTTGGACTACTTGGTTCTTGATGATCGGTAGGAAATGCTGTAAAGCGAGAAGGATCACACGGAGTTCGAGGAAGTTGATGTGATGAAGATTTACTTCCTGCCAACTGCCTGATGTTTCCAGGTTGCTTAGGTGGGCTATCCAAGCCATGGTTCGAGGCGTCAGTGAAGATGATGTGGTTTGGGGCAGGTGTGTGGAGTGGGACTGTTTTGGTTTGGAGATTCATGACGTCCGTCCACCAAAGGAAGCTGTGTGAGGGAAGTCGTCGTGGAAAGGGAACTGATGGTCCGGGTTGAGGTGTGGGTTTGACCAGTTATTGATCCGGTGGTGGTGGAAGGGCCTTACCCATCCATCGGCCGTAGGGGACGAGTGTTGCAAGTGAGTCCATGTTTCCGATGAGGGATTTTAGTTCCCGAAGGCAGAATGATTGTTGGTTCTGGAATTGACGAATGTGTCGAAGAAGGTCTTCTACCCTGTCGTGCGATGGAGAGATTCGGGCCGATGAGAGATTGAATGAGGCGCCTAGGAACGTGAACACTTGTTGCGGGACGAGGCGTGATTAGGGGAGATTCACGCCGAAGCCTAGTTGGTTTAGGAGATTGATTTTTGTGTCCCTGTCTTGGATAAGACGGTGAGGGTCTTGGTTGTGTAGGGCCCAGTCTTCGAGGTATGCGCTTGCTTTAATCAGATGCTGGTGGAGGTGAGCTAAGATTGGTTTTAAAATAGTGGTGAAAACTCTTGGAGCTGCGTTTAAACCGAAAGGAAGACAGAATTCGTACACCTAACCGTCGTAGATGAAGCGGAAGAATTTCGTTGCAGATGGGTGGAGTGGGACATGTGGGTAGATGTCTTCCAGGTCTATGGAAATTGTCCAGTCATTTTGCTTGAAGGAAAGGCATATGGATTCTAGTGTTTCCATTTTGAAGTGGGGATTGTCGATTTATTTGTTCAGTGGTTTCATATTGAAAATGAGTCTTTGACCCCCTGTCTTCTTCGGACGGGTGAAGATGGAACTGTAAAATCCTGGCCCTGGGTTTAGTTTCTTGATGATCGCTTTCTTTGTTAGAAGTGAAACTTCTGACATGAGGGAGTGAAATACTGGGGCCGTGAAGTTCTATGGGGGTTTTTGTTGCAAGCGGTGGTTTCGTGAGGAAGGAAGGCCGAAAGCCTTCTTTTATGATTGCAAGGACTTCGTGGTTGTGCGAAAAGGATTAGTCTCGCGCCGACAGGGACGCGAGAGAGCCGGTGACAGTCATTGTTTGCGATGTGAGTTGCGGCCGCCGGGGGATGAGTGTCAGCTGCGGCGGTCGGGAGTTGCAGCGCGCTTCTGGTTAAAGCGTGACCGAGACTGTGTCTTGAAAGGACTGTGTCTTGTTAGAAGAACTGTCGTTGCGTGTGGTGTTTGAGGAATCCGGTGGTCTTTCGGGAGAGGGACGGGCGTTCTGGTACTTGTTTGGCTTAGATGACCGAAAGGCCGGCTTGCCTTGTCGGAATGTCATAGGTTTGCGAGAACTATCCAAATGAGGTGCAAGTGTCGGGATCAATCTCCCGGAAGAGCGTGTCGGACTTGTGAAGCGGTTAGTTGCGTAGACGATGTCTGGTCGATTCGTTAAGATTGTGTGCAGATTTAAGAGCAGCTTCTCTTAAGAGTAATGTGTTATTAAATAACGCTCGTGTGGCCCAGTTTACGGAGTGGTAGGTTGCAAAACTTGCTTTTTGGAAAATCTGGGAAATGAGGGAAGACAGGTTACGGATTTCTTCGGGGCTTGCATAAATCGACAGCTTCTCACAAAGAGCGTTGACGGGGGTGTTTAGGACGTCGGCTTGTGAAGCGTCTCGTAAACTTAGGCGTAAGCACTTGTCGTTGTTATACAGGACAAAGGAAGGCACTTCAACTCTTTTCGAGATGGTGAGGGCTGACCCGAAATCCAGCTTGACTTCACTGCACAGGAATTCACATTCACGGTAAGTGAAAAATTCTTGAGGTTGGTTGCGCCGTCACCGTGTGGCCGAAAGAAGCTTGATTCGCGGCCAGGCCGTGGTGCAGGGGGTACTCTGTCAAGTAGCAAGGGATCGCCTTTGCTTAGAGAGAGCCGCCGTTACGAAGCAGGCAGGTGAGGAGGGTTGTTGATTGACCCAAAAAGCTACGGGGTTTTGCGTACTTGTTGCCGAGGGCGAATCCAAAGCCGGTTTTAAGTCCTTTGTTTATCACAGGAGCATCTGCAGACTCGGATGGTTTATGCAGCAAACAGTCTGGGACTGTGTCTTCCACTGTCTTGAGAAGAGATGCCAGAGGAATGGTTGGATCATCATTGTTGTCGTCCAGAACATGAATGTGTTTTGCGGCAAGCGATTGAGACGTCTGGCCGTAAAGCGACGGGAGTTGTTGCGTTAGGGTCGACCGAAAGGGGAGATGAATGCTTGCGTTTATTAGCAGACGGGTCGGAGGTGTGCGACAGGCGTTTACGGCTTTCATGTCTCGTTGCTGATGCGACCCAATCTTGTGTGTTAGCCCGCCGTACGGACGAGGTGCATGACCGGGGGGGAATCGGTGTCTTGTCGGCATAGCGACGGAAGACAGTTGTGGGTTTCGCTGCAAGTGACGCTGTGTTCCCTGCGAGATGATTTCGATGATAAATCGAGTGGGGAGTTGTTGACCGAAAGGCCCGCTTGAGATGAGGCTTCACGGAGCTTCCGTTTGGCATCCCGGAGAAGCGCCTTAGCATGTTTTACATCTCCTGCTAAGACCGAAATGACGGGGGAGGTGGGGTGCGTTGGCCGTCTTGTAGCGGAGAGTCGTTGTCGTCGTTGGCGACATGCACGTCCCGTTTTTTTTTTTTTCATTACACCCATTAGAAAAAAACTTGGGTACCGTAAACCGTGGATTAAACGCCCATGGGCTTATGCAGTTAATTTGGCAAAAATAGGGGGGTGGGCTTTAAATCAAGCATTATCAATTTTCTAACCTTTCTGGACATCTATTACACAAAATTCGAAGCTTTTGAACGATCTCTAAAGACCAATTTTTACATCCTTTTAATTGCTGTGAAGAAGGGAGGAGTCTTAGGGGAGAGATGCCTTGTGCAGGTACTGTGAGCTAAAGGAAGAGTCACTATACTACAAGGAGGGAGAAGGGGCTAGTAAACATAGCAAGCAGTATTATCTTTATTCAAATCATATAACTTTTAAGTAATGTTTCGTAGAAAAATGACAATTTGAGGGGTGGGCTTTAACTCCACTATTTCATGGTTTTGACTTAACAGCATTTTAGGGGGTGGGCTTTAGCTTCAACTGGGCTTTTAATACACGATTTACGGTAGTTGGGGGGGGGGATGGGTAAGATAAATTTATTAACATCGGGGCAAAAAAAAAAGGTTTTGATATGGCTTGCAGCACTTCCTTTCCTTTCAACAAGATCCTGGAGTGCACTTGCCCCC